>CAMKVN010002056.1:0-15176 GCA_946474995.1 Funneliformis geosporum
CTTTATTTAATTGAGTAAATTTTCTAAATTTATATATATTTGGATCATTTTTATCACAATCCTTAACTTTACATAGACCATTATTAGAAACCAAAAAAATTTTATATAAATTTTATTAAAAAAAGCCAAAAAATATAATTTTAAATAAAGGCTGAAACAGTATTATAACCAAAAATTAGCCTATCTTTTTTTGGTAAATATTATGATGATCAATTTCAGACTAATAAAATTAATCATTTATGTGATATTTCAAAAATGATTATCACAAATTTCAACCAATAATATTGCTAGAAAATCAAATGTCTATTATGCTTGTGCTGACATAAGACGACTTTCTTAAAGGAAGACCTTTTAATGTGACCTGAATAGCAGGTACTATTACGTTAGTCACATAAGTACCTTCATTTTGTGATTTCGCAAAGTTGGAACTAAATGCAGGATTATTCCATGAATTATTTAGAGAACCCAAAATTCTTGATGTGACCTCTGCAAGCTCCTTATCTGATTCTTTTCACTCCCCATTATGAGAAAGATTTTGTGGTAAAATATTCATATCACTCTCAATAAAGTTAACCACGAATTCTTCATATATTTTCCGTATAATTTGTGAAAATGATGGAGGAATCATAGGTTTCTAATGATAGCATAAATTAAAATGATGTTCAGATCGAAAAAAACAACTGTTAGCTAGAGAGGTTTTTCGAACCAGACGCTTCACATGTGACTGCATAAGAAAAAAAAGAATTTTACCATAAAAGACTCCTTCAACCATTCTGGTAATTTCTGCATCAGATTTGAATCATTGCTAATTACTTAGTTAGCTAGAGGATCCTTCCAGGTTAACTCAGAAATAGACATCCTATTTACACCTGAAAATAAATGGTGGTAAAGCTGTGACATATTTTTTCTAAGTTTACCTTTAGTGTCATGATATTTTTTCCAATTTTATCTGAACTAAGAGGCCTTTCTCCATTCGTTTTCACCACACTGATGTTACGTAAACTACAAACTATTTTAAAGCCAATTTCAAACTAACGCAGACATACAATTAATTAGTTCCGGATATATATATATATATATAATTATCAAAAACGCATGCACTGTCAGATTAAAATAAAGCCCTATTCTCGCATGGTTAGCTACTCCAACACTCAAATAAAAACTTTATGCAATACTAAATTAACCACATTAAATTAAGCATATACATATAGCCTAACTATCCTTCACACTGCTAAGCAAAAAATCCTGTGAGTGAGCTAATAGGATATTTAGTCTATTATGCTCTCTTCCTTAGAACGGTATCAGTTTGCATTATTCATCACTCAAATAAATTTTCTTTTTACTTTTTTTAGAAAATATCTTACCTCTGGTAAAATTTCGAGAAGAGTAGTATGACGTGAGGAACCTCAATCATATTAATTCTTCACAAATGTCACAGCCCGCTCAATAATACTTTTCAGCTCATTTTGAGATATTCAGGGATTATCTTCGATTCCTTGATAGATAACAGACCTAGCGGTAATGTCCTCTTCCTCAGCATTTAACAAGAAATTGTAAATTTTAGTGTATAAATCAGCAGGAATGGTAAAAATAAAAGAAGTTATAATATTAATCACTTCAATATACTGCCTTTTTAAATGATTCCATTCATATCTTCTCTGAGCCTGAGTTCATGTTGGGGTCGAAGCAGAAGAATATGCAATGACTTTTATGCCAAAATTTTGTGTCCAAGTATAAGGGTATGTGGAATATACATTGAAGATCTTGATATTTTACAAAGGCATTAGGGATAATACATATATGAACTTTTTTTTTGTTTAAACCACACAAAGATCCAGCACATATATAGATATTATTCTACTTAAAATATAATAGAAATATCCTGTCCCTCCAGAACGAATATACATATTATTAAATGCTATTCTGCTAAATATTATTCAGCTAAATGTTGTAAGGGAAAAAATTCGAAATATTTTGGGAATTGATTTCTTATCTGTGAAATTAATTTGTCGTACAAACAGTCACACAGAGTTACAGATGATTTGTGGAGTATCACTTATTACATTATATGCACTTTAATGAGGATCGAAAACGTGTTAATTTGTGTAGTACAAGCTAACATGCATTGGCTGTGAGGTGCTTCGCATAGCCAGACAATATATTATTTTATTAAGATAATATTCAGAATCTGGATCAAGGACTGATCTGGAAAATTTGGCGTACAATCTCACAATTATCATCCAAATCTGTGTAATTTACGGTAATATTCTTTCCGTAAATATGATATACAGTGAATCGCATATAGGTTTTATTACTGATAATTTACTCTTATATGCCTCGTATTCTGAAATTCTGATGAAATATTCATAATTATATTTTTTATGAATACTATAATATCCGGGATTCTGTAGCTATTTTAACATATCAAGCCAATATGTATCTCTAACAACTATATGGCAGCTTTGCAATAGAAAGGGAAGAAACTCTAAAAAAATTAAAATTTTACTTTCTAAGCTAATTATGATGTTTTTTGTAAAATAAGTCCAGATTTAACATTAACTCAAAAAAAAATTTTTTTAGAGTTTTCTCCCTTTCTATTGCAAAGTTCCTATATAGCCTTACTGATATAATAATTTCTTAACAAGTATGTATGTTACAAAAGATAATCGTTGCCATAATTGGGCTCTCTTCTTATACATCCAATCATTTCTTACTGGATAACAACGTCTCTCATCTTCATAACAAATATATCCTGATTGTCTTGATACATTTTTCATACCTAAAAACTTCATATCGTTAGGAGTACTATCATTCCTCACCACCTCCCAAACTTGTTTTGCCAAAGATTTGGGTCTCTTCTTGTAATTCCTATAAGCTTGCTGGATTAACATTGCATAGAAATTTTCAAACTAATAGTTATATTGTCTTGCAATTAAGAATCCCCAAGAGCACTTCAAACCCAGAATAGGCAGATCATATTTTTTATCTAGCAGGTGATATATTTCACAATTTCACTAGGTGATCATGCATGCAGATTATATAGCTATTCATTACGCAAAAAAAATAAAGTATAAGTTATACATTGCGCCTTTGGCTAAATAATATTAATCTTCAGTTAGTCTATAATTAACAGTTAATCTGGTTAAACAATCATGATTTTTGTCCTATCTCTCAATCTTAATGCAAACTGATTAAGATGGTTTATAGATGATAGTAAGTTTTTCTGTTTTGCATATTGAGACGATATAAATATTTCGCTTATATTACTTTTGCAATTTGATAATTGATAAGAAGTTGGTGAAATCATTTCTTGTATGGTAGGCGAAATACAAGCTGGCTCGAAATTTGGAATACTTGGTATAATCACTTTATAACATGAATTATTCCAATGATCCTTAATCAGATCTTCAGATTCAACTTCATAGGCCCATCTTCCCCAACTACTATAATATTCTTTTCTAGGCTCTACTTCAGTAATCTTCACCAATTTCCAGCATTTGAAGTAGATAGCCATCTGACTTTTATGAACACTAGGTCTACGATAGTTAAAGGGATTTCCATATAACACTTCATTAATATAGTATGTTATGGATTCTACTTGTCCAAATAATGTGAAAAAGTAGTATACATAGTATAAACTATATTTTTGCTTAGAAACTAATTCTTGCAAAGGAGCTCTTATATGATCAGCCTATTGTTAAGGTGTTTCATGAGGTTTAATAATAGATAAATGATCATATTCTTTTTCTATTTCGACCACTTTTTCATATCGATAATTATCAGTTTGAGGATGATAGTTAAAAACATGTTTCATATCATATCCGGGATGAAGATTAATAAGTTTAGGTATAGCTTTATTATAAATCTTGTCTAATATGATCTTTACCATTGAATCAGGCATATTTATCAGTAAATTAGTGAATTATATTATTTTATCGATTTATAGTGTTTTTATTAACTTTATACTAGTAAATATCACATTTCAAATTTGTATTAAATTTTCTGATCACTATCAAGTCACTGGATCATGGGTGGTCGATTAATTATTTTCTAATGATTTCATAAAAATAAGGGCTTTTTCCATCCCCTGCACTTGCGCCTTCATTTTGCTAATCTTCTGGCGTAGTTGATTATTTGCCTTAATTTGTTTCTCATGTTCTCTAGTCAGATTTTGCATAAAACGGCCAAAGGTTTCTTTATTATATTTGAGTAATTGCTCTTGCAAGACAATAACCCAGCTATTAATTTCTGCCTCATAATCTGTACTAACTGTTTGTGTCCTATTGTCTATGACGTAAGAAATAAGCAATGTTAAGGATGCCGGGCATTCAGGCCAACTTTGGGGGCATAATTTTTTCTGATCCATAGTTTTACGATTCTGGTCTAATGATTTCTGGTAAATCTCTAATATATGGAGCAAATAATCCTCTATACGCTTATTTTCTCTGAAATCTGGTTTAGGGAAATAGGTTTATGCAAATGATTTAAGAGCCTTTGGTATGCCCTATCTTTTATACTTACTGGAAGTTTATCTATAATGTAATTATAATCTAGATAGAACATTATACTCAGATATTTTACGCGCAAAAAATCTTGCATGTAAAAATTTATTATAGGGTTAGCTGATTTAGGATTAGTTTGCAGATCCCTCATGATTTTATTTATTCGATAAGCAGTCATACAGCATTTACAGATACATGAATTAAAAAAGAGAAAGGCCCGATATGGGCAGGCCTCATGGGACCACAAACTTTATTAATATTTGTGTAAGAGTACAGAAGCAAAGTCTGTGATAGCATATCACAACGTCACATGACTTGTGGCGCAGTAAAATGATTCTTACAAGGACGAAAGCATTGCCAAAACATAATCTATATCTTTCTGAGATATATAAGTTAATGTTGAGACAGTAAAAGTCTTGATCCACTTAATCTTATCAATTCTCAATTCACTAAACATATCATAAATCTTTTGAACCCTTTTCTTTGTCTTTCGAAGTAAGCTTTCACTAACAGATATAGGAATCTGTTTTCTAACCTCATTATTTACTAGACCTTGGGACGTACGCTTGGGGTTGAATTTTCGAAAAAAGTTGTATTGATCCTTTAATGCCTTACCAAAATGGAAATAGCGAAAGATTAAGTCTTGAGCCATTTTCTTGCTAGCATCTTCAGCATCAAGAATATCTTTATATAGTTTGAGAAAATCGATAGAAGCATTCGTACTAGAAGCGGAGGAGGATCTAGTTCTAATATTATGTCATCTTCGAAAATATCAGTTGACAGTTCCTGGATAAAACATTTCAATATTTGTGAGTTATCTCTTCCCGAAGATTTGACTTTCTTTCTTGAGGTGTTATCAGTGGATGATTCATTAGAATGCCTTCTTTGCGTAGTTGATTCTATTAGAAATGCTCCCAAATCTTTAACTGGGCAGGTAGAACACTTCTTTCGAGAATTATTAATGCAATCATAGTGTATGGCATATTTACAGGATAGAAAGACAGTATTTTTCAGGAAATCTGGAGTAATTTCTTCAGAGCATTTAGCGCAAAATAAATGTTTTTCTGTTTTTTGAATAGATGTATCCTTGACTTCCTCCATCAGATCTTCTGGTATTGGTGAAATTAGGTTAAACTTTTCGCTTATCCAATTAGATAAGGCTGAAGTTCCACTTGATTGGAATAAATGTGAACCTCTTCTAGCAAAGGTAAAGACCGGATATATGATATCAACTTTCTTCCCACAATCAGAGAATTGACATACATCTGGTCTGATAATCATGAGCTTCTTCTCGATGCAAAGTCTATGAAATAGATGCTCACATGAAAGTACTGTAAATGTTTTGAGAGGAAGTGTCAAGATATCATTTGTACATTCGGAACATAGCTCTAGATCTGAAATTTCTTTATCCTTAACCATTTCATCCTTGAGATACTTCAAGATATTATAGTCGAAATTTCTATGATTGGTAAGTGATAGTTGTGGTCTCTCTGAGACCTGGTAAGAAGGATCTTTGGTCGATTCTGAGCCTGACATATTTAGTTGGTTTAACTCTCATCGTTAACTAGCCAGTTTTATATAGCACTGATACATGTTCAGGAGAAAGATATTACCAGATTCTTATTAGCAATTACGTATAGCATTTCGTCATTCTGTTAATCCTATGAGATAGCCAAAAGATTAGCATATACACCCCATAACCCCATCATGTGAAATAATGATTGATAAAAATTAGCTATATTCGAAATGTTGTTTAGAAAAGAAAAGACTGGATGTTAATATAGCTTTTTATATCGCACAGGCTTATCATCATATGTGACCCATTTCTCATATACTGATAAAATAATAATACTTATTTATAAATAATAAACATTGCCGAAAATCAGCTTACAATACATAAAAATTGCGAATATATCACTACATATTATAAGAAAATTATTCTGAGCCTAAAAGAGGCTGAGCTATGACATAGTAATAATCTGGTCGGGGTTGTTCATTAAAAAAAGTGGAAATCAAATCCTGCAGTTGCATAAGCATTTCACTAGGGAAAACTTGATGAATTTTTAGACAAATATTGTTGAAGGGTGCCTCTAATCTGCTTTAAATTGTAGCTTCAGATACTCTAACTGCTTAGCTTCTACTAACTGTAACTGTTTGCTGAACTTAATCGCGTAGAAGAAAATGAAGTTTTCCATATAGAACAATAAGACAATGAAAAATGATATTGTCATTATCTGCATTAGAAGTCATCTTGTTTTCCTAAATACAAGGCCCATAGTGAGAAAAGACTCGCTCTCGTACTATACATACACAATACATACCTTAAAATTTTTGCGGAAAGTTGACTGAACTTTTACATACCCCTATATACTTTATATCTGACTGGAAAAAAGAACGCTAAGCCAAAGTTAAGGAGGTATGAAACGTAATTAGTATTGTCTTATGATGCTAAGAGCTTCATGAAAGCACATGCAAACAGAATCTTCTTACCTTTTCACATGATCTACCAGAGAGATACATAGTTGGTCTTACGTCTGGTGATCTCAAAATTGTGAAGTTCTTAGCCCTTCATAATATATGCTTTTAACATTATTATTTACTTTTACACTAGGTCCTGTATTGCAACTAGACCTCCTTTCACATTTTTCTCACATTTATTTGGGAAAAAATAGAGGTACTGGTTAGTATTTTTGATTATATGCAAAAATTAATATATCGCACAGACCTATTATGTGATCAGCCTATTTTTTGTCACACAGGAGTACATGCATTGTGGTTCAGCAAGTTCTTCGGTGATCACTACTCCAGACTAAGGCTTTCCACTAATTCATCCAACGCAAGTTCTTCTAACCAACCCATATCAACTTTAAACATATTCTCAGTTGATAATCCTCTGAAGAATAGCCATTTGAGCCATTCTTCATGATAGCCTACGCTTTTGTTGCACTCTATTAGTTTCGAATAAAAGTCTTTTACCGTATTATTGCCTTGAACCAATTTTCCAACTTTAAAATCCCAGAGAGTTTTTCTTTTGGGCAATTCAAGATTTATTTCTTTTTCCTATACATCATTTATACTGTGAGAATTTTTTAAATCCTGTTCTGGAAGATACCTTAGAATAAATAGCATTAGTTCTGGCATAAGCTGATCAAGTAAATTAATTGTATGCATTTTATATGATTCAGAGATTTTCAATCGGAAAAAATAAGGTCAGTAATACACAATCTGTGGCTCAGCAAATTCTTCTAAGCTGAAGATCACTGTTCTGGAATGATGATCAGTATTTCAGACTCGAAATTATCTGTATTAAATATATTACTTTATTATAGCAATCATGGCAAATAATCCCGAAACACTTAATCAATTATATGAAGTGCTATTATATAAGAAGAAGGATATAATAGCTATTCAGAAAAAACTCGGTATTAGTGGAAATGTAAATCAAATGGCAAACATTAAAGCAAAAAGGCAAAAAACACTTGCCGATTCATATGAGCTGTTGTTAGAATTGGTAGGGGGTTTAATACTGATATAGAAAAATCTCAACATTGATGGTAATCCTGTTCTAACAATAGAATATCGAAGCAATGAAACTTCTATGGATATTTCATTGAAGGAGATATTTAATTTGCTTATGTATTTGGAAGAGGATATAATAGCAATTCAGGAAGAACTCAATATTGTTGGCTACACTAATCAAGAAATGGCAGAAGAGACTGATAAAACCGCAAGTGAATATTTTTGAAAGTTTGAGAAATACCATGGCCTCTTAGAAGATGTTTTAAGTGTATTAATACAGAAATTCATCAATAGGAGAGTAAAAATGTTTTATTTTACCGGAGAGGAACTACCATTATTTTCGAAGGTCTCTTCTCAACAATTGTACGAAATTTTTGTCAAAAATCCAGCTAGCGTCGGTCAGTGCCCATGTCTAGAACAGGGTAGCTAATTTATATTTTTTCTCACACATAGCACAAAAAAAATCTGAGCTAATGATCATTGCTCTGGACTAGATAGATCAGACTACTCAAATTAGATTTCTTCTAGGTTTCACCTTTCTTGCCTTTCTCTTATAATCGAATAATAAAATATCTCAACCAGGTCATAAAATTCGTCTGAAATATTGTTATTTGGATATTTTCTAATCGAATTTATATTGACATTGGCAGATATAACCATTTTAGATAATGCCATAGTCATTGACATTGCGTCCTCTGTATTTTTAAAAAGGTCATGCAGAATCAGAACTTGCACAAGATCATCAATATATTCTCTTTTGTGTATATCATAGACTGGATTATGCTGAAAGCTATTATTAGATAAATGTTCAACCATCTTTTCCTATAACTGAATATTTATTGTGCTATAAAAAAAATCCCTTATACCTTTGATACTGCGGGAGATAAGCCAACTATTTTGTGAAATATGTCCTTTCTTGATCTATCAATCTGCAGAAGAACTCATTTTTTTCAGCTTTAACAGTGGTATCTTTCATTGCATCGGAGACAGGTAAGTCTTACATTCTGAAGATAATGACCCTCAGAATCGTCTATTTGATCAATCAAAAATGATTGCGAATAGCATTTAGAATAGCCTTAGAATAGGAGTAGAATACAACATACCTTACAAACTTTCTTTTGCTGATATGCCATAGAAAATATCTCTTCTGGCATGATTGATGAAATAGCTTTTTTCTCATCATTCTCTGCTAGATAGAGCGGGTTCTCATATACAGTAGTATCCTTGATCAAATCAGTCTTATCATCTACCTCCCAATCCTCAGCTATCATAAGTGGTTTTGGAAAGTGTTGCTTCTATTTTCTGATTATTCACCTTATGACGTCTCAATTTTGCCTCAATAATTTGGGGCAAGGAGTTGCTTGAAGTTCAGTAGGTTTGATATATTCAAGGACACCGTCTGGTGGTTTAACTCGAATCATTTGATTCATATATCGTACTCGACTGCAGGCTGTATATATAGCATTGTTAATCTAACCTTCTAAGCTATGGTCCATAATGAAACAATGTTTCAGAAGCTCAACAGTCTGTCCTTAAATTTGATGAATTTTGCCTTAGCCAGCATATTTCCAAGTCCTTGCAGTACTATTTCAAGTGGTACATTTACTATCATACTAACATATGCTTCGATAATTTCATTACTACCTGGAATCTGCATAGGTTTTCCTTGAATGCGATACATATGCTTGATACTTTCGTCTGGGTCGAAGCAGATAATTGAAGATATACTGGAGAAGCATGACTTATGTGCCTGTATTAATGCACTTTTAACTCGCATACCCATATCATTTGTGGAGCAAATCCAGGTATCTTCTGAAATCCATTCAATAAGTGCATTCTTCCATGATATTTTAGGTATAGCCTCACGGAATTCTTGCAATTGGGTCATATCATCTTTCATCCACATGCGTAATTTTAATGCCTTAAGTTCAGGATCATAAGCATGATAATCATCCATGCATCAGATTACTTCATTAGCCCACTCAGTAAGAAATTTATGTGGACCTTCTTTATCATCCCATGATGTAAGTTGGCCTGGATCACCACACATAATATTCTGACATCCGTGATTTTTGGCATATGACAATAATTTCTGCAATACCTTCTTAGGAATTATGCATACCTCATCAAAGATAAGTATTTCGGTCAGAGTTTTTTTTCTAAGACATGCGGGATCCCACTCATCAATTGGAGTTGCTTCAAGATAGAAATACTTGTAATAGGTCATAGCTACTAAACCCGGATTCTACTTTCTATGATACTCTGCAAGTAAGTTTGCCAGTGTGAGAACTACAACCTTTCGACCAGGAAACGCACGAATAGCTCGTGTTGTTTTTCCACTACCTTCTTGGCCAACTAGATAAACCTTTTGCAATGTTATTAGTTTTGAATCAATAGAACGAAGGGTGCATCACTTGGAAGGAATTCCAGTGTACCTCTATGATTAATAGCCTAGGACGATGCTTCTTTACAATAAGTATATCCCTCCTTTTTCTTGCGCTATTGACCATACTTAATTTCTGGTATTTCTAAGATAATAACTGATTCATACTGCTTTCTTTTTTTATCTATTTTAGCCTCATATTTCGCACGCATTTCTTTTAACTCTGCATTATTTTTTGCTTTAGCAAAGAGGTTTTTATCAAAATTGGGAAGCAATTCTTGTCTCATCTCAACAACAGTTTCATCTAAAATAGTTTCAGGAATTGCTGTGATGTAAATAGCATCTGTGCATACTCGTAATACATTTTTAACTGGAAAAAGCTTTAACTGTTTGAGTACAGCAATATGGGTATAGGCTAGAACGAAAGAACGGATATGCAACCATTGCTTACACTTTTCATCACCTTCATACTTGATTAAGCTTCCTTGCTCTGTTCAGGTCCAGTTTGGTCAGCATTTATTTTTTGCTAGCCAGTTGACTAACATATCTGCTTCATTTATATCCTAAACTAAAATGGATGTTACTTGCACATTATGAGCATATGAATCTACAAAACGGATAGCTAAATCATGATCTGGTAGAAACTCAATGCAGGACCTTTTGCCCACACTATATATGATCTCTCTTGAAGTTGCGCTTATGAGCCATCCTTTGCTTAGCAAGTAATCGACTAAGGGCGTTGGTATCCAACCTTCTTTTTCTGAAAGATGTTGCCCAATAAGCCCTGCTATAAATGGATGCAAGTCATGAGCAAATTCCCATGCTATAAGCTGAACAATATCTGTTAAGATCCGAATGGCCTCAATATTATCAACATGGGCTCAGCATTGTGTTCACTCTGGGAAACCATATTTTTGAATCCATGGTAATACTTTTGATGCACTTCGTTCTGAATCTTCACAGTCAAGATACGCTCTACGAATGTTTATGTGAATATGCTTAGGAGCTGAATCTATTGATGCATTCTATATTATTGATTCTACCTGTGATTTACGCCAGACTTTGATAACGTTTCTAGGTGTAAGTGCAATACCTTCTTTTTCTCGTCAGTAACGGAATCGATAAGACTGAGCACCTCCTAGTGACTTCCAAACTTTATCAAAATCAGCTTTAAGCTCTTCTGAAGGAGCTAGTGTATTAGGCTAATGCGGTCCTTTTGCTTTAGCACTTTTGGCTAGGACCTGTTCATTTTTGATCTACTGACGAATATCTAAATTTTCTTCCCATAAAAATTCTTCAGGTATGGATTGCGATTTTTCACATATAAATGCGTCGTTCAGCTTTTTCCATTCATGAGAACTACGATAAAGAATACCTTCATGAGTTAAAATCTCCTTACCTACAATCCATATTCTTGTAGCTCTTGGAAGGTTTCTTATAACAAATGATATAAGAGCTTCAGCAATCTTTTTTTCGTCAATATTAATCTTTTTCTCTTTGGTCTTTGTACATGCGGAAATGAGTGCTCTTTCACATTCATAGTCCATATCACTGACCAAGGATACTCTAGGTATTTCAGGTATACCTCCTGTCTATACGTGATTTTTATGACAAAATACTGTTAGCTTACGTTGCTTAAGATACCTACCACTATTCCATATTTCGTTTTCCAAAATATCTTTGATGACAATTTTCATCCCTATATATCCAGATTTTTCTGGCTTTTCAAGGTTATGCAAATCATCTAAAGTACAGCCAGATGCTTGTATCTTTTCATTAAATTTCACAAGGGCACTTTTATGAGCTGGCGTTAGCCCTATAGCCCGCTTTGTTCCTCCATGCTCTATTAGTCATTGTAATTCTGCTACAATACAATTCAAGTCACTATCATAAAATGGTCCCAGTGGTCCTTATGATCTCAGAACTAGTCGAAGTTCATAGCAAATATGGCCAACAAATTCTCGGGTCTTTATTACTAAATATTCGTCAATTCTCTTTAGTTGTCCTGCCATGATTTCTTCTCCAGAAAGACTTCCAACTTTCTTTTTCTTACCGAAATGCCATCCTTTATCTTCCATTTCTTCTATATATCCTTCTTCTGTATAGAGTTTAGTACAAAGAATATATTCTGTAGAATGATAAAGAAGACGGCAAGCTTCTGATGCTATTTTATAGCTAACTTCAACTAGTCCATCACTATGTCACTATACAGTTCCATCTTTATGAATACCTAGACCATATAATTTTTACGAGAACATGCCATAAACTGAAAACGTAATTCATAGGGCTGGCCTTCTAGCTCAAGATTATATGGCTTGTCTTGATACTCATTAAGATTCATCGCCCCTATATCTTTTCAGGATAACCACACTCTTTTATCTATCAATAGAAGTTCATTTAGACTGACTTTTCTATTAGAATGAGCACGTAATGATGACCATCCATGAGGTTCCATGTGATACTCATCTTTTCCTTCTGGAACCCATTCCTTCTTTATGCCTACATAGACATTAGATTTACTCTATTGTATTCGCTCTTCCATTCTACCAATTTCCCAATCATTAGCCACTTTAATAACATATTCTTCATCATCATCCATTAGATTCCAAATTTTCTTAGCATAACTATTTGTTATATGTGATTTATTTGTCTCTCTAGAAAGTTTCCAGTATCCAAACTATGTTGATTTTTTTTCCTTTAGGGTGCTAATTTTGGAATTCGTCTCGAAAATCATCAAATTAATCCATCTTCATGCCGTTCTGGATTTTCTTTTCCTAGCTACTCCTGCTTGTCTGCCCATTCATCGAATGTAACAGGATCTATATTTTCAGATCTTTTGGCTTAGAACCCTTTACTGGGCTTACTAACTAGTCAGCCAATTTATCTATAGATTTGTTTTGCGAAACATCATGCGTTCCACTTCTTTTTTTCTCAACTACTACCTAAAGTTATGCGATTTCCTCTTGATACTTAGCAAGCAAATCATTGGAATATAGATATGGTATCATGTCTAATGTTACTCCTTTAAGCTCTGCAAGTTTGGCTCGAATTTCTTTATGAATATTTGCTTGGCTAGCTTGACAAGATGACATCTTATATAGTATATCTTTCACAGTGTAATAATAACCTCAGAAAATTTTATTCAATTAATTAATTAATTCTCCTTCTGCCTTAATATATGTCGAAGCAGAATAGTATTTATCTTTTTCTGAGCATTACGAAGAAAAAGGCCACCTATTCCCGCCTGACAATTCACTAGATACACTTAACGGCATATCTAGGTCTATTTGGCTAATTGGGTGATAAGCTAACTGGCTAGAGAAAATCAGATCAAGAGAAGTAGGCGCATACTAGGAATATATTAGGTTACATTTTTTTACATACTTTTCTTTGCAACATTAGCCAGACATTGTTGTCTTGTCGGTCAGGAATATGAGTATACTTTCACAATTTGCTTTATAGTTTGGTCACATGCTCCTCACTTTCGGTACTTCGCAACTCCTGCATTCATATTTATCTCATACTTTAGAATAGGGTAGCATAGGGTTGAAAAAATATATATTAGCTTCCGCCCTAAAGGACTCCAGCTAATATATATTTTTTCTCCTGTCAAACTGCGCATTCGTCATTGCTATGCTCCTCCTCATGCTTGTTCTCCCATCAAGTGCTACCATTATGATATGCTATTGGAAGGCGATTTGCATACCATTTACCCACTTATTGTATTCACAATTTGCTTACCGCTCCACTTCGTTCTGCATATAGTAAGCTTATTTGCATTCAAAGAGCTCATGCTAAATAAAATAACAAGTTAGTATTTATAAGATTCCAGAAAGTTTAGCTAAGTAAGATTACAAATTAGTATTTCTAAAATTGCGGAGTCTTCAGCTAGGCAAAAAAGTAAAAAAGTAATTTTAATGAGCTAGAGAAGCGAGGAATAAAAAAAGAATACAAAGTAGTATAACAAGAAGGCATTGTGGAAAGTGTACACCTCTAGTGGGAACTGCTCTCATCTCCCCCTGACGGTATTATTTATGCTGTTATTGATGATGATAATATTGATGATGGTGATAGTGATGATGATGGTAATAATGGTGGTAGTAATATATATATTTTTTCTTTTATACTAATATATTAATAAAAAAAGTATTATTATTATAAAAAATTACTTATTATTTTTTTATTTAAAAATAATATATACTAACTGAGATAGTAATAGAACTGAAGAAGCACGTTTTGATTGAATAGAAATTGTTGTTGATGTTGATGGTGATAGTAATGATGATGATGATGATGATGATTGTGATGGAGAAAATGATGATGAAAGTGGTGTTGATAATAATGATTGTGATATATATTTATGAAGTTCAAAAATCCATTTTACTGATAATTTGTGTAATTTTAAAAGTCTTTTTTGTTATTCATTGCTTTATTTATCATTTGTATTTTTATCCATTTTTTTTTTAAAAAAAAAAAGCCTTTTTAAAAAAACTCACTTAAATAAAGTTTTTTTAAAAAAATATATGTTTAATCTTTTTTTAGATAAACTAGATAACACTAAAACTATTCTCATTAAAATTATTCAAACAATTGATTAAAAGATAATACAATCAAATAATAGTAATGTTTATATACTTAAAATAAAAGGAATTAAACAACAAATTGATGAACTCTTTCTATAAAAAGAAATAAATTTTTAAATTTTTTTGATACAATAAACAAGTTTGAGAATTCTTACATGATTATAATACACAAGTTTACAATAAGAATTC
>CAMKVN010002057.1:0-15167 GCA_946474995.1 Funneliformis geosporum
TATTTGAGTTCAATTCGATTCGATTCGATTTAATTTGAAAAAATCAAATCAAATTCAAATTGCTTAAATATTTGATTCGATTTGATTTTGAGGAACCCTAATAGAAAAATTCATATTTAATATATCATATTGCGTCATGCAATATTTATGATTAATACAATAAATAAATAATTAAATCGTAATATTTATTTGAACTAATATGTTTATTTTTTTTCTTTTTTTAATAAAGAAAAATTCATATGAATTTTTCTTCAAAATTAAAATTTCAGTTATTTAAATAAATTATTGATATTTTGCTAATACCTCTTAATAGATTATTACAAAATCGTTAATATATTGTATAACTATCAAAATACTGAAAGGTATATAATTTATTGTATATTATTCTCTAGTATATCTTTAAAATGGTCAGTCTTTTATAGTGTAAAAGCTATGGGTTTATCGGGATTCTAATTATTAACTAATAAAAAATACCAGTCAGTTAAGAATCAGAACTGATTTGATCCTAATTCTTAACTATTCCAATTTTCATTATTTGACCTATATGTATTAATATAATAAAAACTGTAAATATTTTAAAGGAACATGCTCAATAAACCAATGATCAACCTGTATAAATTATTCAATTTATAGCTGCTAATAGTTTACAAGAAATATATCTATACCTTCTATTTCATAATGCATACTGCCAAACTATTAAACGATTCGATGCATTGATTTTTCTCTTTAGAAGATCTTATTATTCCTAAAAATATGCAAAAAATTTTAGATAGATCTGACTTTTTAATTAAAGATTCAATTATATGCCATAATAAAATATTACTTTTACTACTTTGGATAATATTAAGCATTTAGAACAATCTTCTTTTTGGATTATAGATGGGACTTTTAAAACAGTTCTATCTATATTCAAACAATTATATACTATTCATAGATGTGTTAAAGAAATGATAATTCAAGAATTTTACCTCTTATTTATGCATTAATGTTTAGCAAATCTAAAGAAAATTGTTTGAAAATTTAATTAATTTTAGTGAAAAACAAAATATTGATTTACAATCATAATTTATTTTAAACAATTTTGAATAAGCTGCTATTAATGTTATTTAAGCAAAATTTTAAAATATTCAAAATAAAGGATGTCATTTTTACCTAACTCAAAATATTTATCGTAAAATATAAACTTCTTTCTCACTATTCAATATGGGACAGATGAAAATTTTAGTTTATTAATTCTACATATACCAGTATTAGCTTTTTACTTCCTGATGATATTTCTGTAGTATTTGATGAATTAAAACCAATATACTAGTAGAAACTAATAAAATTATGAATTGGTTTAAAAGTTATTATATTCATGACAGAGTAAGACGTATATCAAGAAGTAGAAATGTAGTCTGATCTGCACTATTATTCCCATCTTCATTTTAGTCTGTTACTGATAATATTATATTGAATATGCTTTTTCTCAAACTCAAAATACTGTAGAAGCCTAATATTGAAGATAGGAGACTTTGATATATAATATACATATTGGCGTATTTAAATTATAAAAGAGATTCAAAAAGAATAAAATCAGATTCAATTTAAATAGAATCAAATTTAAGAGACTTACTATGTAATTTATCAAAGAAAAAAGATTGTGCATGTGAATTATGAATTCAAACGATATATAATGATCAGAATAATAGATAAGTTATGGATTTTTTTTTGTGATATTGCACATAATATTGCATTTTAATAGTTTACAATTTAATCAATGTATTAAATAGTATTTGGGTTTATATATGCAATTATTATAATAAAAGATTTTAAACAACTTTTCTATTGAAATTTTATTTGGATTTAGTTTTTTGTTTTTAATATTAATAAATATTTGTCAATATAATGATTGTCAGCGAAATGTACTTATCAGTTAAATGATTAGCTAAATGATCATCAGTCAAATAATTGTTGGCCAAATAATTATTGATTAATTGATCAAGTACCACAAATAACTATTGATTTTTATAAATTAAGCTAAAAAGTTATTATGCTTAAATAAGGTTAAATTATGTGTAATGTAATAAATGACTATCAAATTTGTAACTTAAGCTGAATTTTTGTCAAATTACATATTTGAATTAGTTGAATTTTTACTGAAAGATCTTAATGTCAAAAGAAATAATTTTGATTACTGAACTTATATTTTTTTATTTACATAAAATTTCTTACAATAAATATTATAATAGTTTTAATAAAAATCTACTTTTTAATAATTTTTATTTATTATTTCAAGTTATTTTTATAGATGAGGATTTGGTAATTAATATCTTGCAACCATCAAAGAAATATTTCCCATTATATTTATTTTTCATATTAATTAAATTAGGATTTATAAGGGAAAAAATTCTGAATTAATTTACTTTTTATTATATAAGTTATTTTAAAAGCTTATAATAATAAGTGTTAAGAAAGAATAATGTTTTATATTCAATAACTCAGCCTTGTTTAAATATAAATGATATGAATTACCTGGGCTTATTGTTAGATACAATTTTGTTCAAATTCATATTAGGATAGAATAAGAAAGAAAATAAGCTAAATTTAAGACCAAAAATATTTAACTGGAATACTAAATATTAATGATAAATTTGTTACATTTATTCTTCAAATGTAAAAGAAGTTCTTATACCAAATATATGATTATTGTAAAACCTGAATTTCATAAAATTTTCTCTACGAAGCAATATAAATAGATAACTATGTAAAGTAAAAATAATTTAAGGTTGGCATGTGTGTAATGAATGGTTCACATGATTTTCACGTTACACATTTTTCTACAGATGTATGCCATCAATTCATTTATAGCGTTACAACTATTTTTTATTAATGTAATTATATAATATCATGTAGTTAGACAGTGTAGATCAATCTTCCAATTTTGTTTCCCAGCATTTAGTTATATTTTCCCCTTTCCCTTTGCATTTATTGTAAATACATCGAAACCTTAATTAATAAACATATTTGATAGTATTGAGCGCCGACAATTGAGGAAATACCTTATTTACGTTGTATTATATTAGTTTCGAATTGTTAATAAAATTAAATTCAAAATATAAACCTTCTGTTTACCTTTGTCTCCATACTGCGCATAACAATAGCAAATCAAAAGTGCTTTTCAGTACAGAATTCGCTTATTTAAATAATATTCACGGAGGAAATGTTTACACCTGAACTAAAAGAATTAGAATGTCAACGGAAGAGCTCATGAATTACAATATATATATATATATACTAGGTAACGGGAACCGTTAGGAGCGTCCGAATCGTTAATCAACATAAAGATAACCTTAATACTGTTTATTTATAAAGTTAAAAATACGATTAATTAAAAAAATATCTGTATTACTAAATTAAAAATTATCAATTCCTAACTTTATTAGAATAATGATTGACAGAAATGTGATTGGCAGATCACGCGTCATGACAGAATCCACATGCATAGTTTCAGCTCTAACCGAAAATGTCTACGCTTACGCTTCGGACAATAATCTTGCTGCCGATTAGGTCAAAAATCAAAATATGGAAAGACCGTTAGAAAAATCAGTTCTGAGATTTTTTTTTAACAAAATTTTGATTTTTATTGCATTTTTGAAGACATTAGATTAAAATGCATTAAGTTCTTGAATTTAGTCCAGAACCAGATTTTCCTGAAAACCTTCCCATACATAAATTTACTTAATGATTATTATACTCTATGGAATATATTACAAAAGAAGAAGCAGAAGAGAAAGAAAATGTAGGCTAAAATCACAATTCCTAATTATGTGAGAGCACGTGGACGGCCTTCTAAAAAACGATTTAAAAAGTTGTCTAGAATAGCGACATCTTATTAAGAATCAAATTCCAACGGGATCAATTCTGATAACCATTCTTGATCGAACAATTCAGGTCGGATGAAAAGGTGCGGGAGCATCATGCATAACAAGCGTACGTGTAATGTATAATTGTATCAAATTTTTTTTGCACAATGAAATACTTTATAATCAGACACGCGAAAAGAAAAACTTATTATTTACCAACGATAACAACAACTAACATAGTGGAATAAATTTTATTAATAAAATAACGTAAATTATTACTACACCTATGCCTAAAAACTTGACTGTTCCGACCATTATTTTTGTCATCAAAACTAGGTGAAGATTTAATGATCATTGTCTAATTTGTGTAGAATTACTAGACATCTCATTCAAATTTAGCAACTTGATAAATTAAATTATGAAATGGGCAGCAGCCTAAACTACATGCAAAAACCTAACTTATAAATAGTAATTGATAATAAGACTTCCAGATTTTATCCAAGTTAAATTCTTACTTCACAACTTTGTATAAAATCACATAAAGGTAATAAAAAAAAAACAATGTAAGAATTATTTATTTTTTCGCATTATGTTCATGATTTATTATACCTAAAATGAGCGAATTTTATTAATTTATAACGTAAAGGCAAGCTTATATGACATGCATTCGTAGTTTGTTCCTAGTCCATATAATGCGAGCCCTTCGTCATATTATTTCTTTTCTCTCTCACAATTCCGAAAAAAATTATTCCTATATCTATAGATCTATCTACCTTTGCTATCACTTCCATTTTACTCCCACCCTTTCAATAAAGTGTAGAAGATCATTCACAATTTTTTTAATAACCGGCATCAATTCATTACGTTTTATCTATAAAGAATATTAAAATTTTTTTGTCTTTAATATACATTATATTAGACAATTGAACTTCTTCGAGATTACAGAATTTCAGATCAACTAGAATTAGTATACATACCTTTTCTTCTTACCATTAGTTCAATGAATACAGTGGTATTCACTAGAGGTATCTGATTTTGCGCACTAGAATTTTTTTAATAATTGCGATATTTCGTCACGTGCTAATTTATAAATTTTAGACCTTTCAAAATGCATTGCACGAAACTGGGAGCTTCAAGATAAAAGATTTAATATGAATTTTATTTTACTTTCATTTATCATATTAAAGTATCCATTTGTAATAAGTATGGTTCTGTTTTTTTTAAAAAATAATAATAATAATAATAATAATAATAGAAATAACAAATGATAAAATTATTTTACGTTATCCTAATATAAATAATATAAATTCTGATACATTATTCGTTTAATATCGAATAATAAATAAAAATGCATACGGTTTATAATTTATGAAATACGAATGATTGAAAACTTAAATGGCTTTTACGTCTTGCTTTAGAAGTGGATTAACGAAATTTTTTAAATGTCTATGAAAACTTAACTAATCCAATCCAAATTCGTCAAAAACATTGATGGCTTTTTTTTTAAAAAAAGTGATTCATCGAAAAATGTGAAATTCATTCAGATCTGATATAATCACTTTGAGACGAGATATTTAAATAAAGTGAAATTTGGGATTTTATTTAATATAATATATTGGTTAATGCAAATCCTTATCAATCGATTTGCCTATTTATCGTCTCTTTTTTTTTATATACAGTATATATTATCGAAAAAAAAAAAACTCATAATTCTGCATGGGGATGTTGCATGGCATTGCACAGTGAAGGACTTTGACATATGAATTTAATGTAAAGGTTCTATATATCATTCTTTATTTTTTTTTTTGTAATGAATAATAAAATGTGACCCAAACTTTATTAAATTCAAACCAAATCAATAAGTCTCTGGATGCAAATGATTAAAAGTTGCTTTTGATTTGCTTAATATTTATACACGAAGTAAATTAAATAAAAGAAAAAGATTACAAATAAAAATCAAAAAAAAAAATGTTTTTAAATGATGTGTAAAGATTACAAAAAATAAAAATAAAAAGTGAAGAATTGGTTTTGATTTCAAAACATAACAGAACAGATAACACAAATCTTATCGTTACTCAAGCTACGGATTTCCGGATTTACCGAAATCTTAAAGTCCAGCAAAACTAACCAATTTTGTAATTTTTAATGAAATTTCCATTGGAGATTTATCATTTTGCCTTGAGAAATATGAGAATGAAGTAATATCATGACAGATTTTTTTTTTATTCAAATTATTATTATAATAATAATAATACGCGTTATCTTTGCAAGTAATTCATTGTTCCGTGCATAATAAGAAATTTCCCAATTCGTATAATTCATACATATTAGGACGGTATTTTAACATTCATTTTATTGTGGCTGTTATTTATATGCAGATAGAAAACTTACAATCATAGTTATTAAAACTCGGGAGGAAGTTCTTTTTACAGACGTGAATTTTTAATTTATCATCGCTTGTGCAAGGACAAACGGATTCTTGTTGGTCAATTTGGTATAAATATTTAAAGTACGCTAACTGAAAATGTATCATAGTTTCTTATCTCGCAGAGCGCAGAGAATAATTTAACTAAAATTAGAAGCTAATTACGTCGACCCGCTTTAAGTGACACCTAAAGTGTCACAATTTAATTTCGTAATCATCACCTATATTTAAAAATAATAAAACAGTTAAAGTTTGCGGAAAACCCTTTGGTTTCTTTGATCACATACGCAAGACCTGTTCTAATCCAAATTCGTCAATTTCAAATTATACGCAGGACAAGCGCCAACTTTATTAATATAAATGGAAGGGATTTTTTTTTTATTTTTTTTATTACAAAAATCTCATGGGATTCTTACAAAAATTAAACGATAAATGGATAAATTTATAAGGAGAAACCATCCACGTTATGTTTCTATACATTAATCATTTTCCAAAAGATTTTCGACTAGGCTGCATTAAATCATTCCCCGTATGCGAACACAGGAGATAATTTAAAATTGAATTACCATAACAAATCGAACTTGAAAAATTTCGACCGATGAATTAAAAATTTAAAAATAAAGTGTATTACAGATAATGATCAAATGATTCACGGTAATGGCTTATTGCGGTACATGGTGACCTGGGGTACATGTAATAATTAATCAAAAAAATTGTATAGAGGGAAAGAACTGTCAGAACCTGACCAAAGAATTTTGGTGGACAAGGTATCATTGCATGTCAAATCTGAAGCTTATCAGTTAAAGGCAATGATTTAATTATGATCGATTTCATTCAGCCAATGAGTAAAATCGCTTCATGTATAAATTTACACATGCAACATCACAAGAGATCATAAGACCTCTCACAATGAGATCCTGCATTTCTCATTTCAAATTTTTACAAAATAAATAGTGTTCTATTTTTTTTTTTTTTTTTTTTCCTTTTTTAAATTAATCCAGAAATATTCCATTGTTGTAAGTGGTCAAGACCTTTTGATTCTATATACATAAAAGTGAAAGTTTTAAAAAAGGGTGAGCGAGAACAGGTCTGATGCACAAATTTGAAATCTGGGGAAAATATTTACACCTTTCACGATTATTTCATATTGATTTTGGATTGTATAAAAATCCTGTTTTTGGTTTAACTCCTCTCAAAAATTTTATTAAACTCATAAAAGCATACATCAGCCCTTTGTACTTCAGATAAAGTAAACCTTCATGTGAAATTATTGAATTCAAGGTTTTTGTCGTTTTAAAAAAAAAAAAAAAATTCCAAAGATTTCTTATCAGGATACAATTTGTGCATAAAAACTTTTTTTTTTTTTCATAACCTTTTTTATTCGTGTGAATTTTTAATTTGTTTGTTCGATCTCCTTTTTTTCACTTTCCCATTACTGTTTCCATCAAAGTAAATATTTTGAAGTTCTATTTCCGCTTGGGATAGTACAAATATATTTTATGTATTAATTGAAAATCCTTATCCAATAACCATTCTTTCATAAAAAGTTATGGTTAACTTAATTCTTAAGTGATATTGATTTATAGAATCACACCAACTCAATGTCACCATCACAGATAATTTATATAAAATACCACTACCACTTTCTTTTTCTGAAAATCAAAATATTTTTTAACCCGAAATTAATAAAAATCAATAAATCCCTCATTTTCTTTCAGGATAACTTTTTTTCTTCCGCATATACATACATATCTACAAAATAAAATAATCATTATAATGAATGCTTGCTTAAGTTTCGTTTCCATGCTCAAAAAAAAACCTGCCATCGATAAGAAACCAGAACAGGCCGTAAACTTTCGTACGTTGGTTCCTCAGGATTTTGCAGAGGAGGATACCTCTTGTTCCGCTTCTTCAAGTGAGATAAATCAATCGAGATTTAACAGCTTATCAAGAAAGAAAGAGGCTTTGCCTCCGGTAGTCTCCCGAGTTACAACCCTTCTATGTGAAGCGGAATCGAAAGCCACGTCTCGCGATTTCGCAAAATCTGTTGAATTGTTGGAGAAAGCGACGACATTAGGAAGTGCGTGCGCCGCCGCAAAGCTTGGGTTGGTCTACCATGGTGGTCTCAATTCAACAGTGAATCCAGACTATGCATCTGCTGCTGCCTACTACTTCTTGGCCCTCAAATTAATATATATGATCCCAAACAACAAGTGGGATATGTCTTTATTATTGGACGTAATTGCCGGGTTATCTGAGATATATCGGAAACAGATGTGTCGAACGGAGGATGGTGACATATGGAACACCGGCGTAAAGGCCATGAGGCACATCGAGTGCACCCTGATGGATCCGTCCATGACAAAATTCTTATCGCACAAGGATAATCAGAAGTGTAAGGCCGCAAGGATTCATATGAATTTCTGCTTGGCAATGACGGCAGAGGCTGATGGTGAATTCACTGAGGCCCTGACATTATACGGGACCTGTAAACGAATTGGAGAATGTAATTTTGCCACGGCAGATAAGTTAGTTAAAAAAGCGCACACCAAGATTAGGATCTTGGAGCGTCAAATCCCAAAGGTCAAACCCATATGTATCTCGTGCGATTTTGAGCCCAAAGAGCTCAGCGATATATGGAAACTGCTGGTATGTAGTAAATGTCAAGTGGTTGCCGCATGTAGCCGAGAATGTTTGACAACTCACTTGGCAACACACAACAAGAAGGAGCATGAGGCATAGATATCATTCAAAAATTTTATATTTTTCACATTTGTAAAAAGGATCTTTTGTTTCACTATTTGTTTCTCAAAAAAAAAAAAAAATTTTAATCATTAAAAAAATAAAAAAAAATAATCTATATATTTTACTGCGGCAAGCAACAACCTTTTCTTAACGTGATATGAACAAAAAAGGGAAAACAATTTTTAATTCTTTTTAAGAAGGGAAAAAAAATTTTTAATTTAAATATCATATGATGGATTGACATCAGAATTAAAAATTAAAAATTGATTTTATCAGATAAAGCAATAAATTTAATTTTAATTTTATTTAAAATTTTCCGTTCAATTACAAAAGAAATAAAGTAATAATAAATTCGCACGCGACCTCATACAAGATTATCTTTTATTTTCATTGGTGTTAAAAAATGGGTGATTTCCCCATATTTACAAAGAATTTGTTATGACGATATATTAAAATATATATACATGTATATATTTTAAAAAAATAAATCCGAATTCCCATTTTTTTTTATTCATTCTTATTATTACATAACTTGATTACCAATAAGTTTGGGTAGTAAATTTTAGTTCTGCACTACAAAATGGATAAATTAGTATAACAGGATATGCGAATAATAAAAATATTGTAAGGTAACGCTATAGTTTTTGTTGTTTTGCTAATAATCAATTTCACAGTAAGTTTTTTTTGAGAATTCTAAAAAAGCTGGTGGCCTTATTGACAATAACCTGTTAAAGAAAATCTTTGACCGGTTTATTGACCGGTCAATTTGTGATAAGGTTAAAGGATAATATTAAAAATTAAATACATTAAATAGGATTTCACAACAAACATATCTTTAAAATGACTCTTCAATAAAATCAACAGTTAAATTCAATCTTTTCCACTTATCCATCTTTTCCAAGTTTCGTTTCCTAAATCACGAAAAATGGTTCTGCGTTTAACCGGATAGCATAACCGGTTAGATGAGCTAGATAGTTCAACAGGAATAACCGGAATTGAGAGTTAAACAAAAATTTAAGGTAACATCTAATAGTTTTGGTATCACGAAACATTCCTAATTTTCTAAAGGTATGTAATACTAATGAAGCTACTGCGTGTAGCAAGCAGATTGGATGGTTACCATGACACATTTTTTTCTCTTCACATTGCATAAAAAATAAACGTCGATTGTTTGTTAAACTATCTCAGATTTGCTGTGTTGCACTAAAAATAATTAATTATTAACCTATCGAAATGTGATTGGTTAAGTTGAAAATATTGTTTTACCTTTATTCTCTTTTTGTCTTTTTGTTATTTCTTTTTAGTCTTTATCTTGCTTTTGAAGTTCGCGTTATCGCTATCTTTGGATCAACTTTTCTTTGTAAAAATTAATCAAAGTAAAAGCTCGTAATTGTTAAATTATAAAGAATCACCCCATCTAACACGTTTACAATATTAATAATAAATTTTTATTATTACTAACTTTATCAAATTGATGATTATAGGTATTATTGATTATAAATTAGCATATTTAAATTAAATTATAAATTTTTAGCATTAAATTGAAAAGCAAGCTAATAATTTATCCCAATTTTTTTAAAAAAAAATTACTTTAAATTATAATTTTTTTTTAACTGTTGATAAATGTGTCATAATTTATTTTTCATGAAATATAACTATAAGATTAAAATAAATTACTGTTTTTAAGTTCTTTGTGATATTATAATTCAAATAATAATATTTTAAATTTGATAGATATTTTTAAAAATATATTGTTTTCATATGTAATAATTAAAAAATTTTAAATTAATTTCTATAGGGTAATCTTATTATACATATATTAAACCTAATATTTGAATTATCACATCAAGAAAATCTAATAAGACTAAGTTTGTTTTAAAAAATTATATTAAAAAATATTAGTAATCAATATAATTAATCTGTAAAATTAAATTGAAGAAAAGAAGAATCTATATAAAATATTTATTAAATAATGTATTTTTTATTTTCTTTTAGAATATAAAAAATTTTTTAATATATTTATTCTATTACTTATGATATTAAAAAAAACAAGCTGATTTATTTTCACTAAAATTTGTAATTAAAGTTATTTAAATATTTATAAATTTAAAAAACAAAATTTTAAATTAAATTACATTGCAATTAAAATTCATTAATATAATAATTGCAATAAATAGATATTGGCTTATAATGAACTTTTTTTTAAATCAAATCACCTATAATTAATATGATTATTTTATACTGATTTTATTATAAATTTATATATCAAAGTTTAGTTATAAATCAGTTATATTTATTTATTCTCAATAAATTAATATCATTTTTTTTTAATTTACCAATTATTTATCATAATTTTATTTTCAATTTATTGATTATTTGTGATTATTATTATATTATTTTTAATATAATAATCTTATAAATATAATTAAATTATATAATAAATCTTTATTTCTTATTCTTAGTTCTTTATTCGATAACTTTGTTATAACTTTTACTTCTTAAAAAAAGTATCTATTAGATAAAAGAAAGAGCTTTATTATAAAAAAGCTAATAATCTATCTATGATAAATACTGAACTCACTAAATATTAATTTGTATATTACGAATTGTAATATTTTAGATCTTTTGTAAAATTTTAAAGGTTTTTGATTTTATCTGAAATATAATATATAGGTCGATATTATACATAGAGGATACAGGAATTGTAAATACTCCAAATACTTATTGTATATAATATTCTTTTAAAATCACAAAAAATAAAGTTAAAGTTTGATTAAAAAAATATTGGTTTAATATCAAAAAAATATAAAAATATAAAAAAGTTAAATTGATTATTTGGAAAAATTAGATAGTTCAGAAAAAATTATAGCATTTCCAATTAAAAATATTTGCTATTTATTAAATTTAAAAATATATATATATATAATATAGAAGTTTTTTAAAGTTAAATTAAAATATATTATTCTGAATTTCAAATGTATTCATTTTCTATACTATTATAAAGTAAAATATTAAAGTTCATTTAAATTTTAAAAAATAAAATATAAAGCTATTTAAAAATCTATTTTGTAGATAAAAAGTTAAAAATATAAGTCATTAAATATAGTGAAAAAATAAGTCTTTAGAAATCAGATTAGCTAAATCCAAAAAATACTAAAATACAAAGTAAACTTACTTAAAACTAGAAGCAAAATGTGTTTTTTTCCTAATATTTGATTATTTAATTACTGTAACACATTTTATAATAATTAATTACTTTTCAACCAATAAAAATTATGAATATAAAATCCACATTCTTTTTAATAAAGCATTTTATCTATTTTCAAAAATAGCTTAAAGTTATTTGTCTTATTGAGAAATATAAAATATGTTTAACTTATTTAAATTTTATTATTTTACAATGTATTTTTGTTCTACAAAATTGTTTTATCTTTTATTTGTAATGCAAAGCATAATAAAATTGTAGTCATTAAAAAAAATAATATAAAAAATCATACACTAATTACTACAAAATAATGGAGATAATAGAATGATAGAGAAATCTTATAATTAAGATTACTTATCTAAACTTATTTTGAATTTAGTTAAACATCTAAACCTTTTATTTCGCTAAATTTTTACTAAGCTTTTGATATAATTTTATTATTTTTATAAGCTTTAATATAGTTTTAGCTTTTTTTGAATTTTACAGATTTTTAATAAAACTTTAATATAATTTAATCAAGATTTATCTTGATCATTTAAATATCTGATTAAATCCTAGATTTTATCTAGTAATCTTATGATAATAAATTTTTTAAAAATAATAATAAAAATATTTATGAAATAGTAAAAAATTTAATATTAAACTAAAACAAGTTTGTGTTAAGATTAAAAAATAAAAACAATTTTAAAAACTGCAATTTATATAACAATTTCTATCTAGAAAAACTTTCTAAGTATCTATTTATACTTAGAAGATGATCTATTTTTATAGATCATTAAAAAAGGCTAATAGAAATACTATTACTCAAAAATTAATTACTCATAAAGCTATTGCTTTATCTAAAGATCAAAAATTTATGTTAAATAATTCAGATATTACTGGATTAAATTCTCAAGCAAATGACTTGATGTTTTTTTAGAAAGATATATCTAAGTGATATTAGAGAATAATAATAGCATAATATTTGTTATCTGATCTAATTAAAATTTAGCAATTCTTTTTGAGTTATATATTATAAATAAGAATAGAATATAAGTATTCATTAAAGTATAGTCAGGTCTTTATATAGTTATATTCTATATAGAGTGAATGTTACAAAAAAAGAATCAAATTGAAATTTTTTTCAAAAATTTATTCCTAAGTAAAATAGATGTAACTTTTATTGTTTGATTCAGAAATTTAATTATTTTTAAAAATGTTATTTTTACAATTTGATCCCTTTTCTCAGAACTCATCCCATATAGTCACATCGTTTTATATACATCTGATTTTGTGAAATAGTTTTAATTAATATTAAATTATCTCTATATAATCACAAATTGATTATAATCATTATCACTTATTTTTTTCTAACCTACATATTATTTTTATTAATAATTAGACCTCTTTTATAATCACTATAATTTTGGTAAAGTCATAATTTAACTGAATTTATAAATCACATAACTTATGATCGTTAAATAAATTCCATTTTTAAAATTATAGTTACACACATTATCTAAAAAGAAATTTATTGATTTTAAAAAAAATATTTTTTTATAGAATAGCTATAATAGCTATTACTAAATATAAAAATAATCTGCATAAATCATGTGATTATATACTATATAATTTATAATTTTAGCTAAAATTATGATAATTTAAAAAAGCATAAATCTATATAATCACACTTCTATATAATCATCAATTTTGTTGAAACTGATTAGATGACTATATGAAAGTCTGACTGTATATAAAAAATGTAAATGGAATCTCTTTAAATATATTCTTCATAAAGATGGTATTATAATTAAGGAATTACAACTCAGTAAGTTGCAACTTCTTGTAAAATTTATTTTAATATAAAAATTCATAAATCAATGCAACTAGTTAAAAAATTTTAAATTAATCACAACTTCATTTTTAATCTTTTTTAAATATACATATATAATTTTTTTTATAAATGCATAATTCATACAATTCCAAGTATATAAAGATTTACAAAATTTCTCTATTTATGCATATTTTTTTCAAATTTTCATTATGATTCTAAGAAAATGCATTTAGAAAGGTCTTACTATAATGTGGTTTAATCTATCTAGTAATACTACAATCAATAAAAAAAAGAAAAAACTGTATTAATTTATTTAATAAATTATAAATAAATATTTTTTAATAAATGTTATTTGATTGCAGAATATAAAATAAGAAACTTTTGAGATTTTTTAGTTACACTATAGATTTATTTATATGTCTTTACCTAGATCATAATAATTATTAATTACAATATAATTTTTTCCTTTAAACTTTAGAAAAATTTATTATATTAACAGATAAAAAAAGTGACATTAATAATAAATTATATTATTGTAAACTGTATTTCTTAAACTTAGTAAAAACCATTCTGAATTAAATAATAATAGATAATTAATAGTATTTTAAAGCATTTAAAAATTGTAAAAATTTACAGGATTTATATACTCAAGAAGAAATATATAAGATATTTTCAAATAATATAAAAATATATTTAAGCAAAAGAGTTAGTAAGTTACTTTAGGAAAAATATATTATTTATATTTAAAAATCTTACATTATTAATACTACTTTTAATAGAAGATAGTTCAGATTGTTCTTCGCTTTTGAATTTAAATAGTCAACTTTTATAAAAAGATTCAATTTCTTAATATTCTTTATTACTTTTTTATCTTTCAATATTCAAATTATGAACTTATAAATTCATTTATTAGGTGGTTTCTTTCATATACAAAAAAAAATTTTTTAGTCTATTATTATGAATTACTATTTCTTGTGGAGTAAGGGCAAAAGAAGGATTCTGGGACAAAAATCCAAAAGATATCCAGAAAGGTTTTCTGACTGTCCACAAATCCATTTTAGCTATATAAATCAATTATTCAATTCAAACTTCTAGTGCATTTTGATTCAATTCTAGATGATGATATCGAACTTG
>CAMKVN010002058.1:0-15154 GCA_946474995.1 Funneliformis geosporum
TCCAACCAATCGATATAAATATTTGATATTTCGGAGTTATTTGACATTTCTTTTTTAAAATTTAATTAATGTAACGGTGAGGATTTGTAGAGTAAGGGGGGAGAGTCAGAAATGACAATTTTAAAAGGGGGAGGGTTCCACAAATTTTTATATTTCTTAAAATGGATGGTTAAAATTTCTAAAATTTGATGATCCCTAACCCACATGATTTATAAAACTTAGATCGGCAAATTTCAAAAAAAAAAAATTGTCGTGATCGGTAACAAAGAAATACTTTTTATTTATTCAGCAGCGCACCATTTCCCTTATATTATGACGGACGAATCAATAAATAAGCCGGTTTTCTTAATAAATATTAAAAAAGATTCTTTCTCGTCAGTTATTAATTTGCCTGGCATTTTATTACAGAACAGACAAAACCATTTATGATCCAATAATAATATAGGATATAATGATATGAACAATAGAAAATGCTACTCAACAAAGAGTCATAACCTTGTCAATAAAATTGTGAAATTTATTTTAAATATCCTTTTCAGAATTCATAAATGATTTTTTTTTTTAATTTGTCCGAACCTTTTATGTTCATATTTTATATTTTATTTATTTAAACCGTGACGATATACCATAAAAGTGCGTTAATTTACAAAACTATTGTAATATTAAATACAACATATCAGAAATTTTTTGAATGAATGATATATCTAGAAAACACTTTTTAAAAAATAAAAAAAATTAGACCCTTAAAAAATACAATTAAAATGATATCAATATGGTTTCACAAGCATTTAACTTGTTCGTGATAAAGATTCCGAAATACAATCTATATCATATATTTATATCTTTTATAGATACTGCAAATTTAAGTGTAATAATTTATGGCATGAAAATCATGACTCGTAAAATCGCCAAAGTCGGAATCTAATTTAATAATTATTTTTGAAACTCAAAATCAGTAAATCGTTATGAATCTTTGAAGCTTTAAACCGTCCTTCAATTTAGTTTGTTATATTAACAAATTATAAATAATTTTAAAAATTAAAAGCTAAAATTGATACCCATTACTTTACTACCCAAAAATTATGAAAGTTTCTTAATTTTTGAATTTCCTATTTGCCAGTATTATAAGGAAGTTGGTCATTAAATCACCCTAATATTCCTTTGATGAGATTTTTAGTTTCTCACTTCTCTGGGCAGATAATTTATAAATCTTTCATCTTTAAAAAGATATTTACGTCAAAAAAAGCCTTTCTTATAAATAAACAATAGAAACAATAGAATAGTTTGTTTGTCCGTCAACTGCAGGTTGCTATTTGTACTTCTGTAGTAGTAAAGAATCACTTGTATTGTACCAATGATTGTTTGCAAATGCATTTAGTGCATGATATCATCCATTGAGAATAATCATCTGATAGCTTAACCTGTTTTTTGAAGTCCTCAATTTTGTGTGTGATTTACAATGTTTTGATTTTAAACCGACATGTTATCGTGTGTCTACCAAGTTCTCTTCAAGTTCTCTTCTTTTTATAATATGTAAAAAAAAAAAATAATATACTATAAGATTTTTTTTAGAAGCAATATTTGGCACAGAGAACGCTTCTTTTTATAAGATTATGTGGCTGTAGTCCTTCTCTTGCGAGAAATGCATTTAGGTATGATGAAAAAAATACGGGATTAAAAGAAGTATTTTTATAATACCATTCATAATTTCTATAAACTTGGTTTTTTAAATACTGAAATATCGCCAAATGCAAATGTTTTCGCTACAGTGTGTTAGCAATCTCCATATTACGCTTTAGCATAGAGTTTAGTTTAGTAAAACGATAGTAAATATATAAAAATTCTTGTGTGGTGTGATAATATTAACAGTTACTTATAAGATTTACTAAGTTTTATCGTTCTCAACCTTACGTAGACTCTTAACGTCATTGCTGATGATTTATAATGAGTCTCCCTTGTTTGAAATTCATCGACTTGATACAATTCTCAATATTTCGTAGAATCATTACAACATAGTGTCCAAATGGCTTTGCTGCATAACAAGAATTCTACAAGTAAATTTTAATAGTTGAATTAAAATATGCGAAGGTAAAGTACAATACAATATAATTTAAGACAAATAAAAAGAAATTATTTCCTAGAAATGTCGAGACCTTAAGCCAGAAATTGATTCTTTTTATACTTTTTAGGAAACTTATTCAATTCCTAATAAATTAATTCATTTTACTTGCTCTTATTGTGGTGGAAGTGAAAATGACTTTTAAATTAATGTTAATAATACAAAATAGAGATGGATTTTAATATCTTCGTCATTGACTTAGGTGGAATTTTGATTAAAAATGCTTTCCGTTAACAATACTTATTTAAGAAAAGATTGACCGATGTATACAAATCCTGTGATTCACCTGCTTCGGCAGCAAATTTCTTTCATTTTTTGAAACATATTTTTAAAATAAAAATCTAATTCGTTGTAGATTTAGAATCATTTTGTCAACTTCGAAATCAAATTTATTTTATAATTTTTCTAAACATTTGGCGTTTACCTTAATGGCGCCGCCTTTGAGAAGGATATTGTACAAAACATAATAGAAACGTAAGTTTTTAACTTTGTATTTTTGCGTGATATCTCACACTATTTATAAAAAAAAACAAAATAATAATATCAATTAGTATGCTGATTTTTATTAATTTGTACATATATAACTTTTACTATCATCATTATCATTATTATATTAATTAATTATTACAATTTTTAGAAATTAATTCTAAAATTAAAGTAAATCTAATTTTAGAGCAATTAAAGCAAATTATAATTGTAATATGATAATATGCAACAAGATCTAGATAGTATCTATCGCTATGCTTAATGGATTTCATTTAGTATAATATTTAAATTGACACTCAAACCACACGCAAGTTCAAAATGTGTGTTCCAAGTATTTGTAAAATAAACCGGAGGGTTTCTATTTGTATACCAATAAATACCATATGGAGATTGGATAGGTTGTTTGTTTTGTAGAACTACAGCAGTTGAAGCTTGTCCGGGGTTTGGTTCTGGTGAGTGGTTTCAGGTATAACAATTCCCAAATATTCAATTCCAATCAAGTATTGCTGACAATAATTGACTCTATTTATCGTGTTTCTCCGATCTGGGTCTTTAGCAAAAAAAACCTGCAAGATTTCAGGTCTGACAAGTTAAGACCATTTACATTTTCCTTGATAGATTTAATACAGTTACCTCAATCTATACATCCGGAGGTGGATGTTGATTAATAATCGGATGTGTGCATTGCTTTTAAACCATATACCTATGTACTGAATCTCCAACAACACATATTGTATTACTTGCTGAATACCAAGCTGTATTGAATCTTCTAGCTGAGTTTACAAGTTGCCAATGGATGCTTTCTTTGTTAAGCCCGTCGTACTAAATTATTAATATAGATTTCCCAAGATCAATAAATGATAAATAGGTGTGTAGACTATAATTAGGCATATTTTCGATTCTATTAGCGAGATATATCGAATGTATCGTTTGCGTCAGCTTTGTTCATATCTAGTTTATCAGGAAGATTGATCTCAACGACATCAACTTTATGCACATTCTCTAATAATTCATCAATTTTTGCGCAGATCTATTGTTGTCGTTACTCATTAGCCACACTACACTCTTTGTTATTTTTCTTAAGCAGTATTAACCATTATTTACCTGAGTAGCTTTGGAGGATTTCTTTGTTTCTCGAGTCAATTTGAGTAATGTTTCTTCTACACCTTCTGTTGCGACACAAATAATGAAAATGAAAAAATAAAAGTAAAGACACAAGAAAACGCGAAACAAAAAAGCACTTATAATCATTTCATTAAAAATCTCGAATTTTCCAGAACTTATTGAGTGTGCCACAGTTTAGTACAGTAATACGCACTGATATGTCAGAAATTTCCAAAAAATTTCCGATCATGTGATTGACCTAATTTGACTAGTCAGCATAAAAAATCAATATACTTCTCCAAGCATAAACATTATGAACTCGTTAAAAAGAAACTGACCTGTCTATCACAATTTGAAAGAAGCGTTATTATTGAAGTCCACAAGACACTTCGCAATTAATGTATTAATGAAATATATTTTTTCAGTTGTGGCTATGCATTTGCAAGGGGTGGACTCTGAGTTTGCAAAGATAATAGTGAGTTTTACTAAGGAAAACATTGTTAATTTATTTCTGACTTTGCATGTTCCATGTAAGGATGCTAATGGTTATGGTCATGACCAGTCATAACTGTAACCGATATCGGTCGGTCAAAGGTTTCTGACCGATAGGTTGACTGACTGATTTTGACTGATTTTGACCGATCGTTTGATCAAACATTTTTTAATTAATAATCCAAGAATTCTTTGCATTTAATTAATAAGTATTTTATTTATGTAATTTTTTATAAATAAAAATTTTTACTTTATTTTTTAAAAAAGTTTGCAATAATTCTGTAAATATGAAAATAATCTTAATATGCATATCAAGTTAGCCTAAAAGAAATAAATAAATTCAGAGTTTTAGCAAATAACATGTTAGCATTATTTAAAGCTTAAATTAAAATTAAAGATCAAGAACTTTAAATTATATATGGGCTGGTCAACTGATCAATATAACCAGTCAATTGATCAAACGCATCTGACTGATCGTTGACTGACCATGACCAACCGTTACCATCCCTAGTCCTAATGATCAATTTGCTGATAATTCTAACATATCAGTTAAAATTGAGTTTTTGGATTTTTCGATGATTTAGAATACCTTGATATGATGGAATAGAATATATATGTCAAAATGACCATTTTTGATATAACGAAATGATCAATAAGCATTATCATCAGTCAAGCTGTAATAATTATTAATTCTGCCAAAAATTTTATAACTAAACCATGAGAAGAGAATTATTATAAAAAGAAGGGTTTTTCATCTTACTTTAGAATATAATTAGAATTGTTTTCTTTTTTCTTTAAACCTATTACAGAATTCTAACAAAAGCAGTAATAGTTGCAGTTATTGTATTAACTTCACATTTATCAAATAAATTTATTTTTTTATTTTTATTTTAATAAAATTTTATTTAAATTCTTTTATATTTGATTTATTATAATACATTATATTCTCAAAAAGTCTTAATAAATATAGATCACTTCTTTACGAATTTAGGAGATGGTATAAGAAATCAATCCTGATTACTTCTCTTTTAACTCAGCTGGATTTTTTTAGTTTTTTGCTATACTACAAAAATGCATTTTTTCAGTTTAATAAAAAATATGAGCATGCCTAATATACTCATAACCTTTCAATCATAAGTAGTATTCTACAAAAAATCTGATTCAATCTGAATCTGATTCAGATCTGACAGATCGAATCAAATCAGATTCAAATCCAGATTTAGATTTGATTCAATTCGTTGGATCTGAATCAGATTCAGATTTGGATTTAATTTAATTTGATAGATTTGGATTTAGATTCAGATTTGATCTGTCAGATTTAAATTTGGATTCAGATTTGATTTATTAGATTTGAAATAAAAAATGCCACCTAAAAGTCAGAACGGCATTTATTATTAAAAAATTAATTTTTATTAATTTTTAATAACAAAATGCCATTACAAAAGTCAGAGGCAACATTTATTAATAAAAATTAATAAAAATTAATTTTTAATAACAATATGCTATCCCAAAAGTTAGACGTTACATTTATTATTAAAAAATTAATATTTAATAATAAAATTCTGCCCCAAAAGTCAGATGCAGCATTTAATAATAAAAAATTAATATTTATTAACTTTTTATATCAAAATATCATCCCAAAAGTCAAATGCGACATTTATTATTAAAATTTTCATTTTTAATAATAAAATAGCACCCCAAAAGTCAAACACAGCATTTATTAATAAAAAATTAATAAAAATAAATTTAAATAATAAAATGCCATTCTGAAAGTCAAACACAATATTTATTATTAAAAAATTTAATTAAAATAATAAAATGCCGATCTGAACATCAGAGACAGATTTTTGTTAAACAAACAAAATTGTTATTTTTTTTAACAATAAAACGCCATTCCGAACGTCAGAAGTAGATTTTTGTTAAAAAAATAATATTGTTGTTTTTAAACATTAAAATGCCGTTCTAAACGGTGAAGGCAAATTTTGTTAAAATACATAAAATACAACAAAATTGGTATTTTTTAATATTAAAATGTCATCCCAAATATCAAAAGCAGATTTTTGTTAAAAAACAAAATTGTTAATTTTTTCAACATTAAAACGCAATTCTGAATGGCAGAGGCAAATTTTTGTTAAAAAAATTTTTAATCTGTTAAATATAGATACAGATTCAAATACAAATTCAGATTTGAATTTGTCAGATTCAGATTAAATGAATTCGTATTTATCAGATTCAGATCAAATCAAATTCAAATTTTTTGAATTTGGATTGAATTAGATTTTGCTCAAATTTGATCTGATCTGATTCGTGTGAAATACTAATCATAAATAATGAACAGTTTAAATTTAATAATACACATCCAATAATCTTCAATTATAATTCTGTTTATATCATACTTGCAAGAACAATTCCTTTATTATTGTTCTAGCATAAATGATTCAATTTTTATCATTCTTGTAAGGACAATTTCATTTTTATGGTTTTTGCAAGAATAATTCCTTTTTTATCATTATAGTAAGAATGATTAGTTTTTATTATTTTTTCAAGAATGATTCAATTTACATTTTTGCAAGAACGATTTCATTTATATTGTTCTTACAAAAATGATTACTTTTTTATTATTCTAGTAAGAATAATTTCTTTTTTATCATTCTTGCAAAAATGATTTCTTTTTTATTGTTTTAGCAAGTATGATTCTTTTTTTATCATTCTAGCAAAAATGATTTCTTTTTTATCATTCTTGCAAGAATAATTTCTTTATTATTATTCTTGAAAGACAATTCAGTTTTTATTACTTTGCAAGAATAATTCCTTTTTTATCATTTTGCAAAAACGATTACTTATTATCATTCTAGCAAAAATGATTCAGTTTATATTGTTCTTACAAAAATATTTCAATTTTATTATTTTTGTAAGAATGATTTCATTTATATCATTCTTATAAAACGATTCCTTTATTATTATTTTTGCAAGAAAGATTTCTTTATTATTATTTTAGCAAGAACAATTCCTTTATTAAGAATGATTCCTTTTTATTATTCTAGTAAGAATGATTCCTTTCTTTATCATTCTATTAAGAATGATTTCATTTTTATCATTTTTGCAAGAACAATTCCTTTATTATCATTCTAGCAAAAATAATTTGATTTTATCATTTTTGCAAGAATGATTTCTTTTTATTGTTTTAGCAAGAATGATTTCTTATTATCATTCTAGCAAAAATGATTTTACGAATTTAACAAACTATAACAAACTAATATTTTTCCATAGATTACAACTCGTTAGAATACTATTTATTAAACTACTGAATTTGATTTTTTTAAATTTGAATATTATGTCTAGTTTAATTGACTTTACAACTTTACTTATATGTAAAGTGTAAGTTTAGAATACTGATTTTGACTTTTACATAGAAATTTACTGCACTACTTAGAGAATTTTTTTATTTCAAACTAAAGATTATTTCAAACTAATGTTGTGATAATATTAATAAATTAATATTTAAAATGTATAAGGCTTGATTATTTTTGCTCTAAAATTTTAAAGTTTTGACTTATTAGAATATAATATGTACATACAAGTAAATGTTGACAATCGGCATTTTTTAATATAAAAATTGATAATATGTATTATGTCGATCTCTTAATTAAAAGCAATACAAGAAATAAATTATTGTGTAATATTAGATTATTTGGATTTTACTGCGTATATGCAATATCTAAGATCATGAGACTCTGAAAGTTTTATAATTTTTATTTATCGTTATATATAAATAATTTTAAAAATTTTTAATACCTAATTTCAAAGTCTATAATAAATGCATTAAATTTATTAAAATTAAATATAAAAATTAACTCTAAATTTATTTATATATTATTAAATTCTTTCAAAATTTAATATTATATATAATTTTATTTAATTATTTGATAAAAAAAATAGATTTAAAATACCAATTTTAAGTTTTATATAAAGAATTATTTTAATATAAATATTTTAGCAATAAGCTTAAAATTAGAAAATATATTCTATGACTAATAATGATCGAAAAAATCGGTGAAATAAAAAAATGTGAATTAAAAATAGTAATGTGAAAAAAAATGATAGATATAAAAAGAAAAACAAAGGAAAGTGAATTTAAAAAACAAATTAAAAATAACAAATTAAAAATAATGAAGAATATATTGGAAAAAGATGAGAAACAAATATAAATGATGAATAAAACATGAAAAAATTAGAAAAAGATGAAGAATGAATTAAAAAATAAAAAAAAAGATCAAGAAAAAGAAAATTATAAAATAGGAATGATTTGTATTTGTAAATTTATATTTCTTTATTAATGATATATTATAATAATAAAAGATTCATAAGCTAAATTTCAAATGTTTATATTTTTTATTTTTATTAGAAAACTTTTAATAATACAATAAATTATTATAAAAATCTAATCAATATCTCATACAAATTCATTTCTTTATTCTTTTGCTTTTTTGCATTATTATTTCTATTATGCAAAGATTAGATATTCTCATGTAATTGCATTCTTTTATTATTATTTAAAAAGATAAAAATAATTTTGTGAAATATCAACATTTTATTTTTTTGTATTATATAAGACTAAAATATTTCATCTGTTATTTAATAATATATAACTCATAAAATAATATCCTTATATTTTTTTGTATTATTATATTCCAACCTAAGAAATTTTATTTTGTTATTCTTTTTGTTTTAGATTAAGTAATTGCTAAAAAAATACCTCTTGTGTGCAGGGTACTAAAAAATTTTATCATGTGTAAAATTAAAATTATAATTTATTAATTGTTTAATGATTAATATATTAGAATATTTTAGGAAATCTAATTAATTTTTTATAATAATAGATTCTCAGACATTTATCAGATATTATTTAGATATTACTCAGGCATTTTTTAGATATTTTTCAGATATTTTTCAAAGATTCATTTAAGCTTAATTTATGATTAAATCAGAATTTTCTTTAAGTTAAAAGAAAATAATGTGAAATTTAAATTTAATAATTATAATTCTAATATTTTAAATTTTTTAGATACAAATAAATATATAATATAGTAATTTAGTAATTAATATATTAGCCTTAATACTTAGTGATTACAATTCTAATATATAGCTTATAATTATAGCCTTAATACTTAACCTTTAGTTTTTTATTTCAAAATCATATTATAATAACAATATTAATTAAAAGTTAAACAAATATCATCAGATTATTTTTTTTAAAGATTCTGTATTCAAATATTTAGTTTAATTTAAAAATAATCAAATTAAAAACAATAATTTAAGATTATCATTGATTAGATTGATTAAACTTATCAAAGCGTAAAACTTTAAAATGAGTATAATATAACAAATTAATTATAGTTCTTATAATTATTTTTAAAATTTGCAACTTAAATTGCAACACTTTGAGTTGCAACTATTTATAAATTTTTATATTAAAATAAATTTACAAGGAGTTGCAACCGAGTTGTAACTCTTAATTACTGTATCATCTTTAAAATTAATTATGTATATTTATTATTGATTAGATTGATTAACTTGTTAAATATTTAATTTAAAAAATGATATAATATAATAAATAGAAAAGGAAATTCGTAATATATTATTAGATTAAAAATGGTTAATTATAATTATAAAATTTGTAGATTTTTCATTTTTTAGGATTAGGATTCAAACTATCTTCTCTATATTAGTCATATTTTAACAAATAAATTCAAATATTACAAGTTAATAAGTACAAATAAGTTACTTGAGTTATATATTTAAAAAAGCATATAGTATGAATAAAAAAACAGATGTTATAATATTATATATATATAAAAAAAGGAATAAAAAGATATAATTTTTTTTGTTATTTTTTTTTATATTTTTATTGGAAATTTATAATAAGAATTTCATTTTAGTAGTCATATACTTCTTCTTTCTTTCTCTTATCTCTTATTTCTTCTCTCTCTCTCTATTTTCATTTTCTTTTTCTCCATTTCATCTCTTCTTTTTCTCTTTTTTTTTCTTTTCTGTATCATCTTTCTTATAATAATTTGGCTTAAAATAATTTTTAATAAATTATAATTATGTTACTAAAAATTAAATTCTTAAATCATAAGATTATATTTGGATTTAACGAAAATTTCAAATGTTAGTTAGTAAGAAAAACATTGAAAATATAAATAATTTAATTGAAATCAAATTTTAAATTCATCTATTAAATTTTATAATTTATTCTATTTAAAATTTATGTTTATAAAGAAAGTTATTTTTATTTTTTATTAGTATTAATTTTACTTTAAATATAAAATAATTTTTTTTTTAAAAAATATGTAAAATTTATTAATATAATTAAATATAATAAGTTTATTTAAAGTTATAATATAATTATAATAATAATATCAATAATATAAACTATTTATTTAAAAAAAAAGAAATATGCTTAATTTGTAATACAAAATATATTAAATATCATAGTGCATAAATGTAATTCTAAATTGCTTCTACAAAGCTTTTTTTAATTTAACTAGTAAAAATGAATTTATTTATAAATTTATTAAAGAAATTCTACTGAATGCTAAAAATAAAAAACAAATATTAGAATGCATTCCTTATAATAAATTAGCAAATATTGAATATTTTAATCAAGAAGGACTTAGTATTATATATAAAGCTATTTGGTTAGATAGATTATTATATCTTATAATAATAATAATTGGATTAAAAGTAAAGAAATGAAAGTATCTTTTAAATGTTTTTATAAGTAATTTAATTTAAATGAAGAATTTTTAAATGAAGTATGTAATTAATGATTATTTTTAATTATAAAATATTTAAATAAATTTTTATTATTTTAGAAATATCATAATAAATGTTATAGTCAATTAAAAAAATATTTAAAAGAAAATCTTATTCAATTATATGAATAATTATTAAATAATATTTTTAGTGGATTTAATAAAATACATCAAAAAGTCTTATTAATTATGATTATCATCATGGTAATATTTTAAATATTAGGAAAAAATTTTATCAATTAGTGATTTAGGATTATGTAGATATGTAAAATATTTTCAATTATCTATAAATAATGATAATATTTATGGTGTTTTACCATTTGTAGCATCTGAAATTTTAAGATGTCAGTCTTATAGTTTAGCTAATAATATTTGGATTGTTACAGACAAAAATTAGGTTTTTATTATATGATTTATATAGTTCTGCAGCATGATTTTTGTATATACTAACTTATAAAGAGTTCTAAATGAGCTAAGTCGACTTTTGAGTCAAATGAGTTGAGTTGAGTTAAATCAAGTTAAGTCATAAAAAATTTGACTCATTTAACTTGAGTTAAGTTTCAAGTGTAGCTCAATTTTATTCAAGATAACTTGAGCTAAACTCGAACCTAAAGTTAAACAAAATTTGAGTATAAACTTGAGCCTAAAGTCAAGCAAAACTCGAGCCCAATGTCAAGCTGAATAATTTAACAAATTTTTTTTAAAGAAAGTATAAAAAAATCATTCAGATATAATAATATATATAGTTCTAAAAGAACAATAGAAATTTACTTTCTGATAGAATGATAAATCATCGTTCTATAAGAATAATAAAAAAAATTCTGATAGAACTATAGTACATTGTTCTTAAGAATGATAGAAGAATTATTCTGATAGAATGATAATATATCATTCTAAAGGAAATATAGAAAGTATTATTCTGATAAAACAATAATATATCGTTTTAAGAAAAGATAAAGAGAATCATTTCAATAAAATGATAATGCATCATTCTAAAGGAATAATAAAAAGAATAGTTCTGATAGAATAATAATGTATTATTTTAAAGGAATAATAGAAAGAATCATTTTGATAGAATGATAATGAATCATTCTAAAAAAATAATAGAAAGAATCATTCTGATAAAACAATAAAACATCATTTTAAAAAATTATAGAAAGAATTATTCTGATAGAACAATTTATTATAATTCTTAAGGAATGATTTGATTATTATTTCAAAAGAAAGATTTAATAATGAAGAGATGTTATTGAGTGAAAAATTAGTGGTGATCATTATTAAATTTACTAACTTTTTTGCTTAATTAGGATGTGTGTCATACAGATCGATATGAATTAATTAATAAATGTTTTGAATTAGGGAATTTGTGACACAAACAATTTATCTGCATTATATAATATATATATATGCATATTCAATATGCATATAGTTAGAAGATGCTAATGAAAACAAAAAAGAGCTTTAGATTTTATTGCAAGACCTTTCCAAAGCGTATAATCGTGTTGACTTAAAATTTCTTTGTCTTGTCTTACAACATATTAAAATTTCTGCCAAATGTGTATATCTAATCATCAACCTTTTCACTAATAGAAAAAATGCAATTTTTACAGCTAAAGGTCTTACTGACTACTATGATATCAAAATTGGTATTGATCAAGGAGAGGTTATTTCTCCTTTACTATGGTGCATTTATCTAGATCCCCTTTTATGTGAAGTAGATGCTTTAAACAAAGAATATGAAATCTTCTATATATGGACCAACAACATTATCAGCAATTCTGCAACAACTCTTTCAGAATCCATATTATCCTTAGCCTTTATGAATGATACTAACTGGATTGCTAACTCTCAACAAAATTTAAAAGATATCCTTGCTATAGCCGACGATTTTTATGATTTAACTAGGGCTGCTTTAAACAAATTTAAATCAAAGCTTATCACAACAAAGTCTTTTGCATTCCTAACTATCAACATCAACTTCGGTTGCTCTACAGTCAATATTACTCTGGAGTTAAATTCTGTGAGGTTTTTAGAAATTTGGATCAATCGTTCGAACTCTCAAACGTTTGTCAAAAATCAAGCTCATAAAGACATCAACAATTTTGCTGCTATCATGAAACCCAAATCTCTCACCAATAAACAAATTGCATACATTGTTAATGTAGTCTTCTATCCACTCTTAGAATATAAATTACAATGTACACCTCTCTCTGAAAATGAATGTAATATTTACTTTGGCTTTATTAATTCTCTTTTAAAAAGAAAGTCTGATTTTGCTATTACAATTCCTACTGCCATTTTAAATAGCAACAAATATTACAACCTTCATGATCTTTGGTTCCTTCAAATCAAATCCTTCACAACTGCTCTCCTCAAACAATTAAATTTGACAGATCTTTATTTTAATATATCTTCAATTCGTCTCTTTTAACTTTAATCATTTAACCTTCTTTAATCATCTCCACTTCACTTTTGAAAACATCCTTACAATCATTCTTCTCATAAAAATCTAATTGGTGCTCAACTTAGCATACCTAACACAGTTGCCTCTGGTTTTAAACCAAGAGTCAGATTTTTTGCTTAATCACAAAATAGGAGGCTCACATTCAATTTACCAATTATTTTCTTACGCTATCTTCAAACAAAATTTTAGTTTTATTAAAGCTTATAATTATATTATTTGGATCAACTTATTTCACTAGATGGTTGTCATCTTCTTAATTGGAAAGATGTTAGATTTCGCTTTCTTGTATCATTAACAAAATCTGCTAAAGTAGATTCTTCTTTTTTTGATAAACTTATTTTCAATCTAGTTGTTCTTAATACTTTAGATAGATCTCTTAAACCAGAATATAGATTAGATAATAACTCTTCTTTTATGTCATTTTATGATTTAAATATCAATCCCTCAGATACCAAAAAAGAATATGTCACCTTTTGGAATCTGCTTACCAATACCAATATTTATGGGCAAATTACTAGAAAACACTTACATATTGAAAAAGATGATATACGCCACTTCAATTTAATCTCTAATGATATGGGATTTGAAAGTCTTGTTAAATGTCCTGGATGTTTCTTGAATGGTAAAAAAAAATGTGTATCTAAAATTCCATTTCAAAATATCGTTAAAATAGATATTATAGGCAAAAACAATCGTCAGAAAGCTGCAGTAAAAAACTTTCCTTGTTTATCTTCATTTGAACTCACCTTCTATGCAAAATTTAAAGCTTCCTTGATTATCCTCACACCTCATCATGATAGATTTATACCATCACTAATATCCCAACTTATTAACGAACCACAATATATTGATCATCTTTCAGAAATAGCTCTTTCACTCTCTTCTGCTCCTTCTCTATCATTCTATACAGATGGTTCTTTAATATATCCTACTTCTGATAATTGTAGAATGGGAATAGGCTAGATATATTTGAATCAACTGCAATCCTTTTGTGCATCTGTTACCAATTGGATTTCTTTAACCAAAGCTGAAATCTTTGCACTTCTTACTGCTTTGATTGTTTCTCCCAAAAATTCAAAAGTCATTTTATTTACTGATAGTATAGCTACTATCTATGGCTTTAGTTCTTACATTTCCAATAATAATCTTTCAGTTCGAACATTTAAAAAAGTGTTCAATTACACCCTCTGGAAAACTATCAAATTTATTGTGAATCATTCCAACCTTAGTGTTATACTCAAAAAGTCAAAGGACATAGTGGTGATATTTATAATAATATAGCTAATGATCTAGCTAAATCAGGAACACAATCACCAGAAATTTCTATTAACTATCTTAACGTCACCTCTATTACGTGCTTATTTTAATTTAATGACATTATAATTGAATCATCAGTGAGACATTTTGCTAAAAATATTTTTGCCGTTACTGCAGTTTCAAATATCATTGACTTGCATAGAAATGATGATCTCAAATCCTTAACAAGACAGGCGAAAGTTTATTGGACGACAATATGAGAGCTTTGCTATTAAAAGTGGGTTCTGAGACTATAAATTGATTTTGAGTTAAATGATGATCAAAAAATAGTTACGCAACAATAAACATACTTGTCCAATAAAAAATTGCACTAAAAATATTAAAAATAGATATATTGGGTCGAATCAATTATTA
>CAMKVN010002059.1:0-15154 GCA_946474995.1 Funneliformis geosporum
ACTAAATTCGGTATAGTAAGGGTTTTTTTATATTTAAAAATCTGTCTGACACTGAAAATCTGTTGTATTGTAAAATTTGTTATATCAAAATTCGTTGTAGAAAGAGTTGACTGTATACAGTCAAACCTTGATATAGCGAACTCTTGATATAATGAATTATTAAATCAAATATTAAAATTATCTTACTATAGTGAACTAGTCAATTAAATTCTTTAAAAATTCGTTATAAGCTTATAACAAAGTTGATATCCTGATCCTAGAATTCGTTATATCAAGAGTTCACTGTATATTACTTATATAATCTACTTCAATATAATATATCTTGTTAAATACAAAATAAATTGTATATGTTGTAGTACTATCTAAAGTTTGCAAAGCTATAACTTTATTTTTACAAGTTACTCCTAAATCACCATATTGGGACATATGATCTTCACAATAGAATTTATCATAATCATCAGGACCTTGAGGTTTATAGGTTATAAAATTATGAAATTATGATTCAAATCTTTTATCAAAACACTACAAACATCATATTCTGTAAAAAAAAATTATCAATTAATATTCAATTTTCATAAATTTAATCATTAAATTTAAGACTTTCTTACTATTTCCAAAGAGTAGCAAGATTAGAATCTCAAATGCTATTATATATCAAGCAAATAAATTAAATTGTTATAATAAAGAATCAAGTTGATATATAATTAAAAAATATTACCTTTAGTTCCTGTACAAAAGGTGTGATACCAATTAAGCAAAAGATAACGGTAAGAATGGATGTTGCAATCGTTACATGATGAAAATATAATTTTCTTCAAGATGTAGTAACAATTTATTTTAAGTTAATCAAGAAAAGGTATATGTATATATATATAGTGGCGATTAAAAGTATTGCATCCCTGAATACAAAATTTAAAATGGAAATATCTTGTAATTTAAAAGGCACAGTGTTACAAAACTTAAATATAAAGTTCGTTATATCTTAATCTTTATCAATCTCTTTCATCTTTTTTTTTTAAGAATATTTTTTTTGTTATGAATCTTTCGCCAAAGTGGCAATGCATTTCTTTTGATCAATTTAAGAGATAAATATCAACACTAATTAAGCGATTTTTTTTACTTAAAAACAACTATGCGATACATATAAAAAAGATGCCTTATGGTATTTTTCGCCACTTTGTAATTTTATAAAATATCTATGGTTTATCTTACTGTTGAAAAAAGAACTAGGATTTGTGCCTTATTTGATGAAGGTTTTCCCTCCTGCTATATAGCAGATAAGGAAAATGTTTCTCAATCAACTGTTATAAGAACCAAGCAACATAAAGATAAAACTAGTAACAATAAAAACAAACCTAAATCTAGGCATCCGCAACTTTTAACTGGTCGATATGAACGAAAAGTTTTGAGATTAATTACAACAGGTAAATGTAGCAATGTTGTTGCAATTCAAAAAAAATTAAAATAGAAGAACAAATTGAAGTTAGTGAATGTACAGTAAAGAAAACCTTACATAGAAATGGAATGAGTGCAAAGGTTAAGTGCAAAAAACTATATCTTCAAAAAACACATAGAATCGTAAGGATGAAATTTGCAAAAAAATACAAGTTATGGACAGTTGAAGATTGGAGTAAAGCGGTTTGGTCAGATGAGTCAAAATTTATGATTTATGGATCAGAAAGCCAGGAGAACCATTACATGATCATTATGTTAAACTAACGGTTAAATTTGGATGGGTAATATTATGGTGTAGGATGTTTTACATCTGATGGGATTAGTAACATATACCGAATTTATGGACATATAAATGGTGATTTATATCGACAAATTTTAAAGGAAGACCTATTGGGAACTATCGCGTAGCATGGAATGGATAAAGAAAATATTATTTTTCAACAGGATAATGATCCTAAACACACTGCACATCTTACAAAGCAATAGTTTAAAGATAATGGGGTTAAAGTTCTTGATTGGCCAGCACAATCCCCTGACTTAAATCCCATAGAACACCTTTGGAATGAAATGGATCGTTGTTTGAGGCGGCTTGGAATACCTGTTAGAACACAGGATCAATAATTGGATGCAATTCAAAAAATTTGGGTTGAGTTGGGGTCCGATGTATGCAAAAAGTTGGTTGATACTATGCCAACTCATATAAATGATGTAATTAGAGCTAATGGTGGCTATACAAAATGGTAAATAATTATTTACCAAAGTTTTTAATAAGTTGGTTAGATTTTTATTTTTTTTTATATACTTAAAAAATTTAATAAAAAAACTATCAAAAGAAAAGGATCGCCTAATTGTTCAAAAATAAATATTTTTTAAAATTTATCTCATTACTATAAACCGATTTTCATATATTGAATAGACTTGGTTATAATAAGTCTAATAAATAATTTATATGACACTGCGCCGTCTTAATCACAAGAAAATGCCATTTTAAAATTTGTATTCAGGTGATGCAATACTTTTGAGCGCCACTGTATATATAATTTTTTAGTGAAAAAAGTTCATAGTTATATTTTTTTCACTTTCGTAACTTTCGTACTAAGTCTATTGAAAATGAATCTTACATACTGCTGTCAGCCTCCTTGCATTTTGCCTCAAATGAATGTCTCCGGTAGTGATAGTTCCAGTCGTGTCGATTATGCAATCAAAAAAATCTTGGAGGGCTTGCTCGAAGAAATAATTTGCATAACTGAAAGGAAACAAAACCAGCCGGAGAAAGGCGTAATACAAAATCTAATATAATATCAAAGTTCGTGTGAAGTAAGTAATACTTTTTTTATGTTTCGACTATCCTTCTATCAGAATTTACTAACTAATCGTCATCTGTAAACATAGATGAACTTGGATACGCTCAAGAAAAAGCGTAAGGCCGACGAAGCATTCGAGGAGTATGAATATGTCTATGGTATCGCGAGAAATCGTTTTTAGTGTGAAGCTACTAAGAGTATGAAATGTTGTTTTTTTATTTTTGCAATGCTAATTAAATTTTGTGAAAATAGCCATGGATTGGTATTTCATTCTGCATAGCACCGAGGCTATCTACTGTACTGAATATCGAATTTCACTCATTGAAGACTATAAGTCATGTATCATGGGCATTGTCCCGAACATTTGTATTTATTAATAAAAAATTTTTCTTGGCAAAAGACCGTTAACAAGTTAACGATCAGCCGAAATAACCTAACCATATTATAACACAGACATGTAATTCCATTATAAAATGTAAATACTGTACTTCAGCAATATTCTATGTGAATCGGTAAAAAATTACATATTGACATATTTCTCGTCTTTGTATAGCTGACGATCATTTTTATTTTATCGGAGTTAATGTTGAGATAATGTATCGTATAGATATTTTAGACAAACGGAAAACGACTTTGCTTTGTCTACTGTACGCAGGTAAGGGTTTCCCACATTGGTTCGTGATTTTTAATATGTATACAGTTTGAGTTGCAAAAACATTACCCAACTCTCGCGCAAATAATATTTGTTATACTTTGGATTAACAAGTGCAACCGCAGTTAATTAAAGTTTAATGTCAATTAATTTACTTTATTGTTTTGTAATCGTTATTAGTTTAACAAAAAAATGTGACCCATTAAAAGGATTAATTTATCAAATCGGGCATTGGGTTACATAGTTAACATCAGCAGATGCAACAGCAAGCACATCATAATTGTCATCAGTAATCATGACTGTAATGAGATAGTCGTCAGTGGGTAAATCGGCTGGTACCTGAACTATTATAGTTGTATTATAATCGGTAACTGGACACTTGATTGTGTCACTACTGTCACTTCTGTCACTACAAACACGCTGACTGGTTGTGGGCACATTACATGGATTAGATGAAGTAGCATAAGCAAATGCAACTTCTGTCACGGGATCTGACTTGAGCGGAGAGTCATGAAAACTTCCAGAAATGGTAAAGGTTACGTTCTTTCCTGATTGGACAGGATCAGGCGTTATTGCTACATTGAGAGGGGAGGTACCTGGAATAGCGGTACCATTCTGAAATACAGTTTTTCTTTTATGAAGTGGGGTGGCATTGATCATGGAAAGCATGGCCAATAAAATGACCGCAAAAGTCAAATTTTGTTTCATGATTTCTTATTTTTTTTTGTGTAATATTAAAAAAATATATTTTTTTATTTTATGTCAAAAGATTGAAGCTGTTATCTTTTTATAAGAAAAATTTTTGATTTTCATTAAAAAAGATTTTTTCATTCATGCGTTTGAATATGAAAAAATCGTGAATTAATATCATTCAAATCGTTAGTATTGTGGTGATTAATTTCATTAACATGTCACAAGATTTTCGGCATTCCCTAATGAATAACCCTAGTAATAGATGAATTAGAATATAAACGTCAAAAGATTTTTCATGCACTTAATATTAGTGAAATCTAAAAAAAAGTATGAGTTAGCTTTGGGTATATATTTGAAAGCTGAATCATAGTAGAGTTAGGTAGAGTTAGGCAGTGTAAGGTTTTGATTTGCGTTCAATTTAGACCATTTAGATTTTTATATGAAAGAAATTTAAGTTGCGTAATTTTTGACCTAAATTTGGCCAATCATATATCGGTTAATTGCGGAATGATCGGTTTTTTTATTTTTTTAGAATTAATTTTAATTACGGAGCTAGGGAGATCTCATGTAATACAAAATTTTATAATCTAATATATTATAAAATTTTGTATTACATGAGGAAAATTCTGCACCTTCCGCTAAAAAAAAATGACCGCTATTACTTTGACTGACTTTCAAGGTTATAATACAGAAAAACTTCTCGAATTCTTAAAAAGTGAAAGAAGCAATAGAAGAATTGCATCTAATACAAGAAGATTTTGACATATTAGAAAAATAAAGAATCGGGGGAGGCGATTTCCTCGATTTTACAATGGAAGAATTTCGTAGTTTTGGAATGAAGGGTGGCCCTGCAAAAATATACGATTAAGTTAAAAAATGAGCTTGGTAAGCGATTAAGGATCGTATAACTGGGATACCGTAAAATTGTTATTTATAATGGTTTGTTTTTATATTTTACAGAAGAATTTGAAGATAAGTTAGAACAATCTAGAAATCATTGGATTATGACACGAACGATGGCAACTGAAGTTTTGTCCCATTAATTCCGAACGATTATAAAAGCTCTTAAAGAAGGAGTTCAGGTAATATGATCATGATGTTGACGTGAAGCTTGATAGTCCTTAGCATAAATAGAAATATTTATTAGTCGCAAGAAATAAGAAACTGATCACCTGAAATGCGCAGTACGACAATTAAAGCCGTCATATTTTGCAAATTTATGGGGATTAGATCAATAAATAATCTGAGATCTCATGTGATACGAATTTTTTATTATACTGTACATCAAAAATAATTTAGATTGTTCAATCTACATATCTACATGCATGTGCATATATTATACAGCGCCTTCGTCAGTTTCGAATAAAAATGAATCGAATATTTTATTATAATATACTTGTTATAAACTGATATAAATCACTATAATCGATAAAATAGCTAAAATCGCTAATAATCGTTAAAAGATGAATTTAGATAGTAAAGCCTATTCTAAGCTTTGTTTAGCTGGACTTAGTAATGTAAACTTTGTAGAATATAGAAGAATAACAGATGCATTATCTCTTTTAAAAGATACATTATATATGATCATGAAACTCCAGAAATGTGGTGCTCTCATATTTGTGATCCATTTAGGAAAATACTTGAAGAAAACCCAAGAATTTTTTCTTAGAATAGATATATTAGTATGTGTAAAAAGTTATATGAAAGTAATAAAGAGTCTCATCCTAACATAATTGAAACAAATTATATATATTGTAGCGTTATGTGACTCCTTAGTATTCATATCTCAAAGATTTATAGATATTTTTTACAATCAAAATTGCCACTTGATAAGATGTACAGAGGGCCGCTAAAAGTTTCTGAACACCATTTTTTAGGTGCGATTTTATGCTAGTGACACAATAACACTATGGACACATGATGTTTTGGGTCTTGTTTACATGAATTAAACTTAATAAATGTGTGTTTAGTTTGTTTATTTTGACTTTAAATCAAATAAACTTTATCTTTCGAAAATAACGAAAATGTTCTAAGAATTAACTAATGAACAAAGAAGTGCTATATTTTTTTGTCACCAATATGATGATAGTTATCGAACTATTACCTTGACCGTCAGTTGTGAAGTGACAATAGTATTTAACACTTTAAAAAGAATAGATAAAACCAGAATCACAAATTCGAAGCCTCATTCTGGTCGACCACCACTTATTGAAGCTTCACAACATAATCGGCTTAAGCGACTTGTAATCAATGATGAAGGAAAAAATCATCACCTATGCACACCAGAACTTTCCTAACTTTAAATGAAAAAGGCTGGCCAAGTTATTTCACCTCACACTATTGGCTGAAAGTTCTGTTCCATTGGTTTAAATAATCGTGTGCTTAATGAAAGCCTCTAATCTCACTAACAAATAAGGAGACACGTCTTATATGTATTTGAAATATCAATACTGAACAAAGAACGATTAGGCAAAAATTATATAGAGTGATGAATTAACCTTTCTTAATTCCAACAAACTCATTATAATAGAGTGTAGCAAAAACCTCAAGATGAATGGAATCTTTCTTGTGTTTCTGTCACAGTAAAACATAGTCCAAGTTGAATGTTTTAGAAGCATTTTTCAAGGCAAGGCTTAGGACCCATTATTCCATTGTATAAAACAGCAACTGAGGCATCACACATCGTTATTCTTCGTAAACATATTATGTGAACTATGAGACATACATTTTCAAATGGTGATAGTATATTTCAGGAGGATAATACGCGTCTTCACAAAATGAAACTTGCGAAGAAGTTTCATGAGGAAAATGATTTACATGTTCTTTGATAACCTGCTCAAAGTCTAGATCTCAATCCAATTAAGAATCTTTGGGCTGAAATCAAGAAAAGCATTCGAGGAAGGAAAAAAATGCCTTCCAGTATAGCAGAACTGTAACGATATGTTAAGAAAATATGATGAGAAATTCTCTTGCATACTATTGAAAATTTGGTCACAATTAAGGTTGCTGGACGAAATTAAGAGTTTAGATAGACGTCTAAATGGTAAAAGTAAAACTTGGTTAAATTATATTAAAACTTTATTAAAAAATTTGCAAAATTTGGAAAAAGGTAAAACTATATCAAAGCTTATAAAAATGGCGAAACTATATCAAACACTTAGTAAAAATTTAGTGAAACTAAAGGTTTTACTGTTTTGCCAAATCCAAAATGAGTTTAGACAAGCAACCTTAGTCACAATGAATTCAGGCTGTAATTAAAGCCAATGAAGGCCTGACTAAGTACTAATTAATTAGTACAAAATGTAGATCAAACCCATTTTAATAAATATATAAATTTTTTTTAAGTGTAATTATAAAATTTTTTAAGTTTTATATTAAGCCGAAAAGTATTCAGAAACTTTTAGCGACCCTCTGTATTATTAGAAATACTATTTCAAATGAATATATAGGAAGAAAAAAAATTCTTCAATTTATTGATGATAGGAAATTTATCATCTGATAATATAAATAATATATATTACAAGAAGAGAATAAACTGAAATATCTTCAATTGAAGCTTTTATTCCAATCTACTTCACACTCAGAGAAGGATAAATTGGCATTCCTATTATATGATAATTATACAGCTAACTATAAAATTTATGTAAAGTACTTTTTAACTATAGCAAAAATACTATGCTTAGTACTCAAATTTTAAGCAATTTTATATTTTACCTATTAAGTAAGAAATATTTTTACCAACTTTTTATCAATCCTCAAAATTCACTAAAATAAACATCATAAGCAAAATATTTATCTCATCTCTGTTTGCAAAATAACATAACTTATTACCATTTATAAACTATCTTAATCAGCTAAAAGGTATTGCATTAAGATTGAGAGATAATACAGAATTCACGATTATTTAACTAATTTAGCTAAAAAATATTTAAATATAAACATTACTTTATTGATATATAATTTATTTACACATAATTTTTTCTCATATAATTTGCCTATTCTAAATTAGTCTTTAAACAAGTTTCTAAAAATTATTATAATAAAAATAATAGAAATATATTTGCATTATTATATAAAAGTCATATAGCTAATGTATATAGACATGTGTTATACAAATAAATGTGTTCTTAATTCTTATTAAAACTTGTGAAGTACATATGGATTGTTACATATGAAAATTAGGTTTTAATCACATGATTTATATAGTTTTATAACATGATTTTTAGGGTTTTGCCATTTGATTTGATATTTGAATATTTGATTTGAAAATAAATTCAAATCAAAGAATGACGGAAATCTAGTCAAAAACAAAATTATTCAATTAGCACTATTTATTTGATCAAATCCAAATTAATGTTTAATTCGATTCAATCAAATTCAAATCAGATATTCAAATATTTGATTTGATTTGAATCAATAGTAAAGCTATCTTCAAAGCTTCAAGAGTAGCTCTTATTAAGAAGACTATAGTAAAATGCATCTCTGCAGCTTCAGAAATGCCTTTTTTACTAAGAAAACTATAGAAAAAATTACCTTCGCAGCTTCAGAAATGCCTTTATTACTAAGAAAACTATAGAAAAAAACGTCTTTACAGCTTCAGAGATAAAGATGGTACAGCAATTGATTTCAAATTTACAAAATGTTATAACATAAGCTAAAATTAGTTGCAACATATATAGGTTAAAACTAATTGCAACGTAAGTTACAATATTAAAAGTTGCAACATATTAATTACAGTTCCCATCTTTATTCAAAGATGTTATTTTACTAAGAAAACATAGTAAAAAATATCTTTGTAGCTTTAAAGATATTTTTTACTAAGAATACATAGTAAAAAATACCTTAACAACTTTGGAAACATTTTTTATTAAAAAACTTAATAAAAAAATGCATCCGCAGCTTTAGAAACATTTTTTACTAATAAAATTAATACGAAGCTGAGATAGCGGTTATTATTATATTTTCTTAGTAAAGCTGAAGCTGTGATGGCAGTTATTACTAAGTTTTCTTAGTAATCTGAAGCCGAAATAATGGTTATTACTAAGTTTTCTTAGTAAACCAAAAAAGCAATAGCAGTTATTACTAGGTCTTCTTAGTAAAACTAAAACTGCAGAGTTATTTTACTAAGTTTTAATAGTAAAAATTCACCTGTTACAAAACTTACTTTGTAAAAGCTATTTTTGAAATTTTTTAGTGCAATTATTAATAATTTTCTTAATTAAAACTTTAAAATAACTTTATTTTAATATTTGGGAGGTAATCAGTAGAAAAGGGAAAAATCCAAAATTTTTGTTAATTTTTATTATTACAAATTAAGTTGCAGGATTTATCAGTTTGATTCTGGGAATGAATATCATAGGATATGTATATAGTATGTATGTTGAAGATCACAAATTTGTAGAATATGGTATTTCCAATTCAGAAGATACATGAAACTTGACTCCACAAAATATATTCTAAATTTAGCCAAATTTGTGCACATAATCGAGATTAGTCAAATGGTCTAATAATATAAATTTTAACTAAAATTTAGATTTTTCCCTTTTCTACTGACCGCTTCCTATATATATAAAAAAAATAATAATATAAGAAACAATAGGAAAAAAAATCTTTTTTGACTTAATTAGTATTATGTAAATTGAAGTCAATCAATTTTATACATAAAGTTGAAATGGATCATTTCGGATATTCGAAATAATCGAAATAGTCAAAATCATTTTTTTTTATGTTTTAACACTGTAGTACTATCAGTATATTTTATTAATTTATACAAAAATACAATAATAGTAAAATCAAAAACTAACAAACAAATGACCAACTACCCCTGTAACTATATTGCAAATCTGTTTAAGTTGACCGAGCATCGCCACCCCCCTCCAATAGACCTACTACATGCATGCATAATGACTACTATCTTCAACAGAGGATGGAAATAAACCATGGTCAATACTATTTCGTTATCTTCTTTCTAAAGTAAATTTCCAAAAAACAAAAACAAAAATGTAACTCTTCAACTAATGGTAATATATTTTCTGACGAAATAACTGAAACCTGACCATTTACGCTAAAGAATTTACAAAAAGAAGTAACATAAGGTGACTCTACTAAGTTCCTAGCTAAGTTGTCTAGTCAATTTCGGATTATAGCGACTACCCGGCACAGGTGCGCCTATATCACTAAATTCTAATAGAGGCTCTTCGGACTATCACTTCTAATACTAAGATGTCTATCAATTAAGATTACAGCTGACTCCTGGCACAGGATGAGGCCTAAATCATACAGTCGGTCAAGTCCGAAAAATACTGCGTGGGATTCTGCAGTCTTCGACGTCAGAGATCTGTAAAAAAAGAATGTTGCTGTTTATAAAGAAATAGGGATATCATCACGCAGATTTGTGTATCCAAAGTATGTTGATCGTGATCATTGGTTGGGATACCCTTGATGCCCACTTTTGTTGGCAATTATTTTTGAAAATGAAAAAATGAGAAAAAATATATTGAAGAGAGGTGAAGAAAAAATATTTTAACAAAAAACATGGTTTAGACTTAAACAGCAATTTTTATGTGGATAGGGGTTGGGAAAATAAAAAGAGAAAAATTTTTGAAAAGAGGGCTTTTTTATTTTGTTTGCAGGCTAAACGCGGTCGCCTTTGAACAGACACTTTTTTAAAGTAAAAATTCTTGGATAAAATCTAACAAGGGAGAAAGGGTCCATCGAAATCATTTCGACTATTAGAGGCTAAAGTCGCGAAATAGTCGAAATGATGTCATATCACATGATTTTTTATATTTAGAAAAAACAAAAAACAAAAGATGTACGATCTCAGTCAATATCGCTCCGATTCGTATGAAACAATTACCATTCGATTTCCCGAAACTAGGCGGATCCAACGAGCTAACATTCATTGATTTCGGATCATTCAATCACGAGATACTTGCAATTGTATTATCGGCTGAAATTATAAATCAATAAATTCTACTTTAAATAAAGGAGTCCAGATTTAGAAATACGATCGCAAATATCTCGAGATGGGATGATCCAAATTCAATGAATGGTAGCTCATTGGATTCGTTTAGTCGCAAGGAATCGAATGGTAGTTGTATCATACGAATCGGAGCAATATTAACCGAGATCGTACATCTTTTGTTTTTTTTATTTTTCTATATATAAAAAATTATGTGATATGACATAATTTCGACCATTTCGACTTTTATTTTGACTTTGACCTCTAAAGTCGAAACATTTCGACTTTTGGGTTTTCATTTCAATTTCATGTATAATCAATTTAATTCATTCAAAGATAATTAATCAACTAAAAATATTGTGATAATTTTTTACAAAAATTTGTCAAAATTTAATTTGTTTACTCAATTGATTGAGATCATTTAATTAAATTAAGCTCTTTATAATTATCAAATTTTCATTTTTTAATTTCAGTTTTGGTTTTTCTTATATAAAATTACATATATTTTTACTGTTAAAATCATATTTTATTTTTAACCTTTAAAAAGATCTTAAAAAAAAAAGCTTTTAAAGCAAAACCTTTTATAATTACAAAAAATTAATTATTAAAAAAGAAATGTTGAAAACAATGAACAAATCATATGATATATATGATATTCTAACAATTATTTGATTTGTATAAGTAGTATATGTTGAAAATTTTTAACAGTTAACTGTAAAGTTTTCACTAATTTATCTCTCAAGCTCTGATTGGCTAATATGAGATAAGTGCTACAAAAAGGGATCAAATTGTAAAAAAAAGTTTTTTTAAAATAATTAAAGTTCTGGATCAAACAATAAAGTTACATCTAATTCACTTAAGAATAATTTTTTGAAAAAAATTTCAATTTGGTCACTTTTTGCAGCATTCATCCCATATATTTAACTATATTATTTGTCATATGAAAGGTTTGTTAGGAAAATGGGACTCTGAATATTTTTTATTAAAATATTAATTTTTATTGCATTTTAATCTAATATTATCAAATATTAAATGGCATAAAAATTAAAATTTTAATAAAATATGCTTAAAGCTACAAACCTTTCATATACTGAGAAATAACCAACCAAAAAATTCAAAAGTCCTTCAGATACTTGATAAAAATTGAACACTATCGGTATTATGCCAGTGATAAACTCTAACTCTAACCCTAACTATCTCAATTAGACGGGACAAAATAAATTTTTCAGTTTTCATAACCCGGCTGGTCATTGGAATGGAATTCAGTAATTTTTTATTTAAAATAATTGACCAATAGTAATGCTCTATACAATTTTACGTGATTGATTTGTCTATCACTGAAACTTAAATTTAACCTTAAATTTTACAGTCAGATTAATATTCAGGTCGATCCTTTATATTCAAGTTTTATTTAGAAATTTAGAAGCTAATTTTTCTCTGTTTTTCTTATCTTTACCACACTGTTTCCACATTAAATGTTTCTTTAAAACAGTGGTGTGATTAACACAGCCACTGCAATATGGTTGTTCACCTTTTGCTGGCTTACTAACATTTAAACTTCCGCATTTAACATAAACGTCTGGATAGATTCCAGCTAAGTAGTATGGTTTTTCAACTTGCGATGCACAAGATCACGAATCATTAACAAAGACCCTTGAAAAAAGTTCACGAACTGTATCTTCTGCATTATTGCTAGTCTCCGCTTCCATATTATTATTAGACCCTTTGTCTTCATCTTCGCCTTCGCTTTCCAAATCTTCAGATTTGTTCTCTTCATTTTTATCATATTCATCCTTATTTGTTATTTCTTGATCATTAACTTCTTTGTCACAGCTAATCTCATTTCCTATGTGTATGTCTGATTGTTTTTGTGATACAGCCTTTGTAAGATCACATGTATTATGAAATGATATACTACAGGCAGTGATGTCCATCTCCTATGTCCCAAGCATTTGCTATTCCAGCTATATGTCCCAACTATATGTCCCAACTATGTTCCATATATGTCCCAAATGTCCCATCTGTCTCATCAATATCCCAGTAGTGTCCCATTAGTGTCCTAACTATGTTCTATGACAACACTGACTACAGGTATAAAAGATCGTATTCAAGAATCCTTGTAGTATTTTGTCTTGTCTTCTTTTAAAAGTTTTTTTGTGCTAAATAAAAGACGCAACTTTTCACATTCAAATAATTTACAATGACACTAACATTTCTTGCACGTGCGACAGAGAGGCAAAATAGCATAGTATGTTTTGCACTTTTGTTTTTTGTTTTGCCCTTTTTTGTTCTCGTTTTAGCATTATTAAATGAAGGTCTGTAATTCTCTGTTGTTTGCTTGCCATATAACTCTTCAAATAACTTGTAATGTAAGTCATCCCCAGGCATTGAATCTGAAATACAATGAAGCTATTCGAAATCTTCTGGCGAGCAGCGAGGAGGACGACAAATGGTACAGGATGATTCACCGCATTTTTTGATTTAAAAGAAATAGTGTTTTGCCATACAACAATAGTTTAAAAATTCTTGCAAATGTGGCTTTAAATAAAGATATGTTATTTTAGTTTTTTTTTGCATAATGATTCATTCAAATAGCATTTTACATACCTTTCATTTTATATGTTCTGCAGTATGGTTTTCATAAGTAATACTATCATCAACAAGTAGAATAATCTCCCAAAATCTTTTTATTTCTGTTTCCAATGCTGCAGTAAATGTTTTGAACAATTCATCCTTAAGAGACTGACGGCTGAATACATTATGAATCAAGTAAATTGGATCTTGAAGACTTTCAATAAGATCCTTCTTCAAGTTATGATTTTCTTCAGCAATCTTGTGAATCTCATTTATTATACCAGCCCCTTTTATTATTTTTCTGATTAATCGTTCATTTTGGTTCGCATTAACCTAATACCTTATAATCCAAGATTCAGAATCAACATAATACGTTTAACAGGATTTTTCTATAAATGTTATGGTAGAGTCTGAATAGCAACAAAATAGTCAAGGTCTAATGCAAGAAAAAGACAAATATAGGAGAGCTGAATACAGATATTACAGGTATATGTACAATGATGATCTGATTCACCATCCGTATAAAGACACAGAATAGGTTTATTGATGAGCTCTTCATCAAGAAGTATGTGATATAATTCTGTTGCATGACGATTAGGTGAGGAAGGCTGAAAGATTGGGTTCTTTAATCCACATCAGGAAAATTTTTATAGCAAAGTACTTCGAAAAATTTATGATTTGTAAATATTTCGAAATACTTCGCCATAATCCTACGAAAAATTTACGATTTGTAAATATTTCGAAATACTTTGCCATAATCCTACGTAATAACTATGTTTTCATCGAAGTACTTCATATGTATTACTAATCGTAATCCTACGTAGCGTAAACCTTCGAAGTATTATGAGATTTCATAAACCTACAAAGTACATCGCAGTACTTCACAGGTTTATTAATTGTAAGTTTTTGAAGTACTTCATAGGTTTACGAAAGATTACGCTATGTAGTATTACGATCAGTAATACTTACGAAGTACTTTGATGAAAACGTAGTTATTATAGAGGATTATGGTGAAGTATTTCAAAATATATACAAATCGTAAATATATCGAAGTACTTCGCTATAAAAAAGAATAATTTTTTTTAAATGTAACCCTTCATAAAGTTTATACTAAAATATAAATATTGTGAAGCTTTACACCGTAATATTGCATAAAGATACGAAGGTTTACAAATGGTTTATAGGTCCCCGAAGGTTTACAAAATGTAGTTTTACAAAGGTTTATACTAAAACGTAACCTTATGTAATATTTACAGTTAAAAATTGCATAACATTGCAAAAGGTTGCAATAGCTCTATAAATCTTGCGGAGGATTACACAAGAATCTAATTATTATAGAGGTTATAGTCAAGTCATAAATTTTTCGAAGTATATGTATGTACTTCACATAAATTTTTCTAATGGCCTAATTATTACAGAGGTTACGTACGAGTCATAAATTTTTCGAAGTATTACAAAAATTTTCTGATGCTAATTATTACGGAGGTGTTATGATTTTTATTATGTTCTTTC
>CAMKVN010002060.1:0-15146 GCA_946474995.1 Funneliformis geosporum
TTTTATTGCATTTTAATCTAACATTATCAAAAATTAAAATGCAATAAAAATTAAAATTTTAATAAAAAAAGCTCAGAACCTCATTTTCCTAGCAAACCTCCCATATGGTAAAGATTTATCAGTCTTATTAGTATTGGTAATGTTAGTGATAATTTTAATATTATTAATAATATAAGAATATTAATATTGACATTAGTATTAATAATACTTCTTTTAAAGTTTAAATTTTTTATAAATTATTTTATAAATAAATAATATAATATTTATTAGCAAAAATATAAAAAAAACATTATTATTATAAAAATTATTAGCATAACATAATTTATTAAATAGAGTTTAATATTATTTCTATTATAAATTTAGAATTTTAAATTAAGAGTTGAAAAATTTTAAAAAAATTTTTGTGAGAAAAATAATTAAACAAAATTATCTAATAAAATCATATAAGTTATTTGCTATTTAAATCAAATTATAAGATATAGTAAATCATACGATCTGAATATGAATTTTAATAGCAAACCTCTTATATGTAATAAGATTTAAAGATAGTTCCCATAATTATTTTTAAAATTTTTAACTAGTTGCAACTATTTATGAATTTTTATATTAAAATAAATTTACAAGGAGTTACAACTTACCAAGTTGCAACTTCTTAATTATGGTGCCTATCTTTAGTAAGATTTATAGATAATGATCAGCATATAATAAACATGTGATAAAATATTATAAAAGCTTAACAATTTGATTAGCAAATACAGTTCTATATTAAATAAAATCTATATAACTAAATATAGAATTAAAAAGTATTAAATTATAATATTGAACATCAAATTAAACCAAGGATTAATCAAAGTTAAATCATAAGTGATTATTTTTTATTTAAACTAAATAATTTTCCTGTTTAATATTTTCTACATAATTTGATGTGATCAGGATTTAAAAATATTTACATTAATAGTTTAGCTTCTATATACAATATATAAAACCTTAAATATTCTTATTATATACATTTTCAGTAATATAATACTTCTATTTGATTTTGATTTTTAAATCTTAAAAATATTTAATAATATAATTATATAATTTTATATAATTTTAAATTTAATAAAATTTAAATTAAAAATTTTTAGTATTAATAACATCTTTCTTAAAATTTAAGTTATCTTGTTTTTTTAAAACATTAGATTTTCCATTAGATAAAATTAATACTAAATTTCTTTTTTTTATATATAATCAAGGAATTTAAAAAATTATGATTACATAATCAGAACAAATTTATAGTTTATAAATAAGGAATAACATAATATTTAGGTTTCATTTAATCGTATTGTGTACCGATACACTAATTAATTGAATGGTTCACATACCAAATTTCTGATAATCATTCATTGTAACAATGAAATATTTTTTTTTTTGAATTTTTTAACAGATAAAATTACAGATAATGAGCGAAAGTATTGAGTTCGTTCTTATCTTACGATTCGATTTGTAAGGTACATTTAAAAAAATATATATATATAATGAACTAATTTATCAATTCACATCAGAAACTAAAAAAATGAATAATAACTAGATCATATAATTTAGTCCCAATATAAAATAAAAAAAAATAAAAGAAATAAAAAAAAAAATACATATATTAAGTAGAAAAGAGAGGGTAATAAAAATAGAACAGGATTAAAAACAAAAATTACTAAAAAATTTTTTTTTGTCCTCGTTTTATTTTTTAAACTTGTTTATTTGGATTACTAAAGGTCTCTCGTTTGTTTTTTCTTTACAAGGTTGAACATAAATTGTGCTTTTTTGGTTTTTTCTTTGCCAAAAGAGCCGCCCGTGTGGCATGTTCGAATACCTCACGGACGCCCTCACCTGTTTTTGCTGAACATTCCAAATATTTGTATGCGCCGATTTTCGTTGCAACGCCCATTCCCTTATTGATGTCATTAGTTTAATATAGCGAGATTAGATGAAAATGAAGAAATCCAATAAAATTTTAGTCATCGATAAATAATTACCTCTTCCGGTGTCACTGGTCTTTGAGAAGTCTTACGTAACTCCTCAATTGTTTTAGAATCGAACCGTAAGTCTTTCTTACACCCAACTAAAATGATGGGTAATCCTTGGCAGAAATGCATTACCTCTGAAATCCACTATAAATTATAAGAGGATAAAATATATAAATCTAATACACTATCTTAGAATTTCCCAAATCAAAATCTTCCAATACACAATCTAAACAAAATTTGTTCCTTAAAAAAGCAAATGGAGTCAAATGATTTAACCCTTCATTTACCTTCTCTTGTACATTATCCAAAGAATCAGGAGAGTCGACAGCAAAGCAAATCAAAATTACATGAGAATCTGGATAAGAAAGTGGTCGAAGACGGTCATAATCTTCCTGACCTATTAATAAATATTCTTATTAGTAAATATATCACGAATGGATAAATAAACCACCAATTTAATATTACCAGCTGTGTCCCATAATGCCAATTCAACGTGTTTGCCATCTACTTCTACGTCTGCAACGTAATTTTCAAATACGGTAGGAACGTAGACCTGTTGTACATTTAAAATAAAAGTTAAAATTATGAAAATATTTTCTTTGTTAACTTCGTAAATATTTAACTATAGTAAGTAATATAGAATATTTAATTTTTATCAATTAGTTTAATACTGATGACGCCTAAAAGTACTCATACTGCCAAAAACTTTAATTGACCATCGTCTTTTAGCTGCAATATTTATGTTACTTTCATATTTATTCTGAAGCGTTACATATTGATACCAGTGAAATAATGATAATTACAGACAAATTGTGGAAATTTCTCAGTCACTACAAATTAACTTGCGTTGAAAAATTGCTTTATAAGAAAATTCCCTCCTCCTATGGGTTATGTTAACTAACAGCACTTCTCCAGATAGGTAAACTTTGTAAAAAACATACTTCAGGAAAGGTACCCTTGGAGAAAACAATTAAAAGACAGGTCTTTCCACAAGCACCATCCCCGACGATTACAAGTTTCCGACGAATCTCAGACATCCTAAAGGTAATAAATAAATTGAGTTCAAAGGCTTTAAATTTGTTAAATATATCCAAATGTTAATTTTTGCAAAAGAATATTTGAAGTCCTACAATGATAACGTATATAAATTTATAAAATGCAGAAACTGTTGAGAGAACGGGGATTGAGATGATGGTCATATAAAGAGAAATTGCCCTAATAATGCTAACCAAGTTCAAAATAATACTAACAGTAATCCAAATTTGACGAATACTATGCCAACAAATCCTGTGCCAGTGAACAAGCAATACTAATGACAGACACGAGTGTTGAGTGAATAAAATTGAGCCACAGAAAGCTTGGAAGTTTGAGTATGGCAAAATGACAGATAGAAAGATAGATTATAGATTATTGAGATAATTTGTCATTATGCAGTATCAAGTGATGTAAAATCACGTGGTTACTTATATTTAAATAGGGGTAATATAAATTAATATATAAATAAATTACATATGGGCTAAAGCAAGCATAGCGGACATGCTGACATGCTTATATCACCATGTCGATCATTTTGTCGATCATATATAACCGAATTATCACATTATATAAAATCAGCAACCAATAAATATGATATTTTAGATTATGAATAATAAGATTCTGAAATAGTAAATAGATGTTATGCATAAATTAGCTTTGGACTGAATTAATTAATCAAGTAAATTACATATTAAATTAATTATTTTAGACTTCAAAGTTTTAGGCAAAACCACAAATTTATGGTCTAATTATGTCAACTATTATATTTCTCATTTTAGGTTATGTAGAATATAAAAGTATGACAATAAAATTTTAAATCAATTTTTTTGAATATTTCATATATAAATCATATAATATTATAAATAGATTTCAATGGTTTGGATTATACATGAAATCAAAATAAAAACCCAAAAGTCAAAATGTTTCGACTTTGAAGATCAAAGTCAAAATGAAAGTCAAAATGGTTGAAATGATGTTATATCACATGACTTTTCATATATAAAAAATTATAAAAAAATAAATGTATGATCTCAATCAATACCACTTTGATTTGTATTAAATAACTATCATTTGATTCCTCTTATTTAATGATTAGACTTATATACTAATTGGCGTTATGTCACTTATAATACAACTGATGAAGATCTTTAATCATTTGTGATTCTACATTAAACTACACTATTATTGCTGATCTCTAATTATTCTTATGTAACTTTTTGAATCAACTTATTATAGATAAATTAGGAAAAAATAAAGAGTATCTTTCTCTCTTCAAATCCATACAGTGAACTCTTGATATAACGAATTCTAGGATCTGGATATCAACTTCGTTATAAGCTTATAACGAATTTTTTAAAGAATTTAATTGGCTAGTTCACTATAGTAAAGGTAATTTTAATATATTTGATTTAAAAATTCGCTATATCAAGGGTTCGCTATATCAAAGTTTGACTGTACATACAATCTAGAATTCATTATTACTTTAACCTTTATTCAAATTTTAATTCTTTCAGTCTATTATTCAAAGAACTAATTTCTGCTGAACTCTTTTATTTATTGCGATCATTATTTTTACCATCGAATACCTTCTAAATATTATGCTCAACTACAAATCATCTTATTCAACTCTTCTATGATAATTTATAGATTCTCTAGTATAATAAAATGATTGATAAAGAAAGATCTCTTGATATTACTACTAGACTTAAAAAATTAAAGAAAAAGAAAAAGAAAAAATATAAGCCTCACTATCAATCTGATGTATTTGTTATCAGATCTTTACTTAATAAATTGAATCTATACTCAACAACTTGAATATCTTGGTTTACTTTTGCCTTAAAGTTTAGTAATTCTTGATTAGATTTTATGAATAGGTATTGATAATCTTATTTGAATTTTTTTGTAATAATTTGATCATCAAATATGAATTTTTTGGTTTTGTTAAAAGGGAATTCCAATGATTAGTCAATCTAAACGGTTTTAGCTATTTTTTTTTAGTAATAAAATCATATGATATAGTCATAGTTTAGCTTTTTATTTTTACTTTATTTTCTAATTCTGTAATACTATATAAATTTTAATAAATTTATGATAGTATTACATCAATAAAAACATTTGATTTCTTGTGATTAGATGGATCTAATAAGCTAACATTCATTCAGCCAATCTTGAAATATTCGTAATCAAATTTCAAAATTCAGACTTTTTTATTTAAAGTAGAATTTATTAATTTATAATTTTGGTTGATAATACAATTGTGATTATCTTGCGATTGGATAATCCAAAATTAATAAATGTTAGCTCATTAGATCTATTTAGTTGTAAGAAATTGAATTAAATGGTAGTTATTTTATATGAATCAGAGTGGTATTGACCGAGATTGTATATTTTTATTTTTTATTTTTTCTCAATATGAAAATCATGTAATATGATATTATTTCAACTATTTTGTGACTTTAACCTCTAATAATCAAAATGATTTTAACCATTTCGATCATTTGAATATTTGAAATGATATATTTTAACTTTATATATAGTTTAGGTAAAGTCACAAATGCATGATCAACAATTATATTTCACATTTTAGATTATATAGAATATAATATAAAAGTATGACAATAAAATTTAAATAACATAAAAGATGACTTTGAGTCAACTTTTTGAATAGTTTATATAAATTATATTAATATTGCAATCAGTTTTTTTTGAGTAAAAGATATCCAATATTAATTCAATTTTGATAAAAATTAATATTATAATTCATTATAATAACATTTATCTATATATAAAATTTTAGATAAAATGAAAAATAATCAGCAAAAGATTAGCAAAATGATCTGTAAAATATGATAAAATTAAGCATGACCATTATACTAAAACACATAGAATTGTAGTTATTGCTCATTTTTTAGCAGTGATGAAATTTTGTTAAAAAAAATATTTGGCTTGATGAAATTATTAGACAGTGTTCAGTTTAATCTAAAGATTAGAACTGGCTTAAAAATCCTTAACTAATTAATAATCAGTTAAAAAATTCTTTAACTGATTAATTAACTGATTAAATTTAACTCAGACTAATATTATAATTTTAGGTAAAATTAGCAAATTTTATAATCACAAAAAAATTTTAATTCAACCTGAAATTAAATTTTGATCAGTATTAATATTAGATATTTTAACCAGTTAAAAAAAATCTTTAATTGATTAACAAGATAAACATCTTAATCAGATAATTAACCAGTTCTAAACTTTAGTTTAATCCCAGTTATTACTCAAAGATAGTATCTTTTATATAGCAAAAACTTCTGGTATTTAATTGTTTTATTTACTTGTTATGTCAATAAAGTTTAAGATACATTACTATATTAAATTTAAAAATGCAAAAAAAAAAATGTTATGCTAGCTAAATTTATTCCAGTATTATCCTAAAGCTTATAAGTAAATTTTAACCTTTATGTAACTGATGATATTTAAGGAATGTGAAACAAAATTTTTTAGTGGTGAAAAATTTTTAAGTTCCTAAAATATATAGTAAAAATAAAATCAGAAAAGCATGATATAGTATGACAAATTATGCATATTACGTGAAAGTGAAAATGGTTTTAATGATATGAAAGAAGATGTTGTTAAAGTATTATAGACATTTAATTTTTTGTGATTTTATTATTTGAAATATTTTTGAAATATCACAATAAAAATTGATTTTGATTAATATGAAATTGATCTGCATATAATTTATCAAATTCTAATTTTTTATTTGTAAAAAATAAAATTATCAGTTTTTTTTTTAAAAAAATTCTTTAATTAATTAAAATAAAGTATTTATTAAATAAATTTAAATTTTATAATAGTTATTAGTAAATAAATACTAATAATAGTCTATCTAAAGTTAAAGATTATGATATAAATAATTCGAAATATTGTTTAATTTAGGTTAAAAAAATTAATAGATATTAAATTAATATAATTAATAATTTAAATGTTTAGATAAAAAAGAAAGAGTAATACTGATATATAAATATACTTTTCATCACAAATGTTTTGCAGAACAAAATAATACTTGTAATATTATTTTGAATTCTATAAAAAGAATGTTATCTTTAATGTAAACTACTATATAAAAAGATTAGAAAGTGATGATAATATTAATAGTTTATTAGATAATAAAATATTAAATAATGAATAAAGAAGAGGAAAAAGAAGAAGAAAAAAATAAAGTAATAGAAGAAAAAATATTGGTAGACTTTAAAAATACTTTAGAATTTATAAAATCTTAGTAAAATATTTTTTAATATTTATATATTAATTAATAATACCTTAAAACAATATATCAATAAATTAGTTTCTGAAAAAATATTGCATCTTTTTTTTATTACTTTAGATCAATTGACATCAAATATTATATAATATAAAGAATCAACATTATCTCATAATATAACAAATATTTATTATACTATAGGCTAATTTCTCTCACCTTCAATTCTATTACCTAAATCAAAAAATATGATATGTAATTAAAAATAAAGTTACAATATTTGTTTTCACATTGTAGAATTAACAATTTCTTAATTTATGATTCAACAATATGTATGATAATGATCAACAAAATATAATAAAAATTACAAGTAAAATCATGTGATAAAAGAAAAAATATTTATTTTATTTAAAGAAAGAAGAATACATGAATAAATTACAAACTAAAAAGAAAGGTTATATAAGATATATAAATTTTAGTAAGAAATAATTAAGATAAATTAGTTATCAAAAAAAGGAATATAATTAAAACCAAACAGAAGATCAAAAAATCAGATAATTAATGAATTAAATAGAAAATCTTATAAAAAGACTAAGAAAATAATTAAAAATAGTAATTAAAGAAGTAATATAAATATGCAAAAAGACTTTACAGAAGACATAATATTTGAGAATAACAAATTGAATCACATAAAAGCTTGTATAATATAAAAGTAATATATGATATTATAATGATAAACATTATAAAAAGAAGTTACAAAAAGAAAAAAAAAGAATAAAACAAATAGTACAAATTACTAAAACAGTTAAATGAAATATTATGGTAAGGAGAGTGACATATATCACATCATTATAGGCTATTACCTCCTTCCTTTTCTGTAAAATTATTATTTACATGATTAAAAGTGATCAATAATCAAGCATTATTATATTACTATTTGAATATTATATTAAAAATAAATGCATTTATTTGATTGAATTCACATATTATATTTCAATATTATTTAATAAAAATAAAAATTAGTAACGAAAAATGTTTTGTAACTGTTTGCATATGATTCATAATATTCATCATATCTACATAATTGCATTTATATAATTAAGTCTTTAATCATTTTGATCTTTTGTTCAAAACCTTCTTAACATGCAGGCTTTCTTAATTACACCCAAATATAATAAAATTTATATTTATACAAATTAGCATCAAAGATTTTGCAATGATTTTGGATATTATCGCATGGTGAATGCAAAAATCCTATATATCTAAAATCTAGTTTGTATAATGAATGTACTAATACGTAGAAAGAAATTCAACATAAATCACAAGAAGATGTCAAAAGTAAAATTAGAGAATATCTGACAACTCCAATTCTAATACAAGGGTTTTTGCAGTTTAGTCATTCACGATTCAGCTCATCTCAAAGTTCAAAATCTGTTCAAATTGATCAAGCCCTTCAAAAAACAATTGAAGAGAATATTGTAGCTGACATTGCTCTGCCTCCTAATGCTGCTGCACAAAGAAAAGCTGCAAAAACTATCAGTACAACCAATATAAAGCTTGCTAAACTTCAATGAACTTATAATTCTACTACCGACTTGGAGATTTGGCATAATATAATAGAACGCATAATAACTTTTAAGCAAATTTTACATGATGAAAATATTAAAGTAAAAAATTGAAATGTCATGCAAGATATCAATGAAAAGCAGGGCAAAAAAGAAAACCTACTACAAGAACATCAAGAGGTACTAAAATATGATTCACCTGGTTGTTCATCTCTTTTGATTCATTATCCCGATTTATGACTATATACATAAAAGCATTAAATTTGGAGTTGCAGAAAAAAGAGAAAAAAAAAGTTATTAATGTTAGAATAATTCAACATCTTTAAGAGGCTTTCAATTCAAAATATAATGAGTATTTTTCTCGCATCATCCTTAATAATTACTTGTTATCATCTCAATCAAATACTATAATAGCAAAAACTCATCACTACTCAGCTATTATTGCAAATGCATCTGTTTCACAAAATAAAAAGAACGAACATTTTGATGAATATTATTGTCTTGTATCTGTATAAGAAGCAAAACAATTTGTGACCTTTATTTCTAACTCATTCTGTTTTTATTTTCCAGAACAATAAAGCCAAAATTTTTGCAGTCAGAAGAACTTTTCAAAATATACAAAGTTTCCAAGAGCCAGTTACTTTACCTGATCACAATTTTCTGATTGGTATGCAGTAAAAGCTTATTTTATTAGTTTACTTGCTCATTAATCTGAGCAATACAAATGATACTCTTTGTAATAGTCAACTTTCAATTTTTATGCGTCCACAATATCAAGTTGGTACAAGCTTGACCACTCATATGAGTGACCTGAATTCGCTAACTCAAGACAACAATTTTGATGGGATATTAAAAGTCAATATTTAAGTCAAACCTATTTGGATTCTTTTAGTTGATAGAGGTCCAGATGAAAACCCTCACCACATGAAAAACATTCTTTAATATTGTAAAATGTTCTATGTCTTCAATCTTGATTATATTTTGGTTTAATGCATGCATCTGATCAATCAGTATATAATCCTGTTGAATGTAGTATGGCAATGCTCTCTCAAAAACTAGCTGGAATAATATTACCAATCAATAAGTATGGTTTCCATCTCAATTCTTAAGGTCAGATAGTTAATTTGGAGCTTACAATGAAGAACTTTTATTATGCTGGTAAGGCTTTGTATTCCCTTTAGAAATGTGACCTTATTTATGGGAAACCAGTCACCACGTAATATGCCAATTAAAGAAAACCTCCATTTGATGATATCATATTTTTCGAATTTGAAAAAGAAAATAATGACAAATCGGCAATACTTTGGAAATGGTTAGAAAGTTATATCAAAGTATATTAATACTCATTTGACATTAAGAAATGTGTAAACTCTACTTGTTGCTCATCTAAACATCACAAAGAGATAGCTATTCTTCTTGCAGAAAATAACAGCTTTCTCTTACCTGTGATAAAAGGAAAAGATAGGCATTTTCTGAATTCACTTTATATATTGGAATATTGCGATAAACTCAAAATAACTGGATATAATGCTCACTGTCCTTCTATTAGTTCAAGCACTTATAATTGTCTCTATTGTTTTAACTGCAATGCATACTTTCTGATTCTTTCTTTCATTGCCTTACATAAGAAAAACTAACATCCAAGAAAATGAAGGTGACTATAATGCATACAACCTAATCCAAACCACTAAATTTTAACAAAATTCAAATTACTACTTCTCACTCAAAAAAAATGATGATTTTTAACGGAGCAGTAGCAATTTAAAGTTGGGATATTTTACTAATAAATTGGATATTTTAGCGGCCATACACATGATACATGTGATCAATATGCCTATTGTTGATTGGCTAATTTGCGTTCAAACATTAAGTTAGAAAAAAAAATCAATGGATACTCCCAATCATGATCTTTAATGGCAATAAAGTCAAATGATTTTTGTGTAACTTAAATTAAGAATAAAATAACAGTCTCCTATTCTGTCTTATAAATGAATTTTTTTCTTTTTAAATTCAAAATATAAACCTTTAACATTTAAATGAAGCATTTCTCTTCTTTATTTATTCGAAAAAAAGTAAAAATAGACATCCAAACAAGATAAGTATTCTAATGTTTACTCTAATTGCTATTGTTGCATTCACATCATTTACACAATCACTAATCTTCCTTTTTTTCTTTTGTTCATAGCTAGTGTAAGTAAATATGCATCAAATGAAACTTTTATTCTAAGTATCGATTGATTGTAAAACTGAATCAGAAACCCATCAATGTGAACAGTATTTTTTGACTGCAAATTCTGCTGCCTGGCCTGTCAAGCCTTTTCGGTATACGTCCATGTAACGAAATGCTTTTCTTGCATACTGACGAATAGTTGTAAGTGAAACAAAAGCAAGAGCCAATAGAACGGTTCTTTGTAACCCTGTCCATGAGTAATCACAATATGATTGGCTAAATTTCTTGGCTGAACTCCAAAAGTTTTAATGTAATTGAGCTCACAATGAAACTTAAGGTAGAATATAATTTGATGTCCAGCTACAATAATAATCTCTTCTAGTTGTCCTTTTTATGCTAAAAAGTCTGGTTGTTGACTCATTACTTCTCGTGCTTCTTCCAATTTTAACTTTTCATTTGGCCATAATCCTCTTTCTATTAGAACTTGCTTTAATCCTTTTGGCTGTCCACGCAATTCAGTAATATGATAATCTAGTAGAAAGACCATATCCTGTTGAACTCCTTTACTAAAATTTGTGCTGCGCATTTTTTGCTGCTTTCCATTAGAGCTGAGATTCATATGCTTGGCGATAAGTGCATCTGGAGAAAAAGCAGCGTGACTTGATGCATTGTCAAATGCAAACAAGGCATGGCATCCTGGAAAACGTGCTTCAAATATAGGTATAGCACATTCAACTACCTGTTTTACTAAGTCTTTAGCCTTCCACTATCTATCACTGTTTTTCCTAGATGTATAATGACACAGGCTTTTCTAGAAAAACCATCTGGTGACTGCATTTCGTCGAGAAGAGCAAGGCGGCTACAAACTTCTGTTAAGAAATCACTAACAAGAATCGAGCGACTGTTACCTTTTTTCGTAAGGATTGTTCACCATCAGGAATTCAAAGGCTCTATTTTCCATTATAAGCTGAGAAAATACACTTGTCATGTGTGACAAGAATAAGTTTTTGTATATTATTGTCTGATCAGATTATTTTTTCCAAATTATCTCCTGAAAAAATAGGCATTCTATGCTCAAAGTTATTTATCTATTCTAAATATATTTTCCTATAGAACACCACATCTTCTCTTTCATGTCCGTCTATATATACACCCTTTTTCACCTTAGCATATTTATATCCAAGTTCTTTCAAATAAATTTTTGTGGTATTAATATGAATGGTTAGAGGTGGCGTAAATCCAAGTCCTGGCAAAATAATTTCGTTCATTTGCACCATCAGCATCTGTGAAGTAACATTCTACTTATACTCTTGAACATATACTTTTACTTTATGAAAAATGTCCTCATCCCAGAAAAAGCTCCATGTTTTGGCGTGATGTTCTCGATGAGAGTAGGGAATTTTGTGGATCATTATATATTCACGTGTCTAATAACGAATGCATTTAGCATGGTATACTCCTTTTCCAGCTGCATTACAGTGAACTCTTGATATAACGAATTCTAGGATCTGAATATCAACTTCGTTATAAGCTTATAACGAATTTTTTAAAGAATTTAATTGGCTAGTTCACTATAGTAAAGGTAATTTTAATATATTTGATTTAAAAATTCGCTATATCAAGGGTTCACTATATCAAGGTTTGACTGTAATAACTACTTCACTTACTTTCATTTTCGAATGGTTGTATTTTACAAGTTAAAAATAAAGACGAATGCTGTTTAGGTATATCCAAACCTCACTGTTAACCTTTTCTTTTTTGATATCTAGTTCCAAATTTTTGAGAGCATCTGGGATTTTATTATGCCAGTTGTAACCTTCAACCTCTTCAACCTCATCGTCCGAATGTCATTAACTTCATCATCCGAATGTTCATTAGTATCATTATCTACTTCTATATTATTCTCATCGGTCACCTCCTTGTCGATTTCCTCATCGGGTTTCTTGACCTCCCAAAAGGTATGCAACTTAAGAGTCCCCTTTGCTGCTTCACGCTGTTGCTGATTCTTCTATCTTTTAGTGCATTTTGAATTCCCTATATAACGTAGTCTACGTACTTCACGGAAAGCATATTCCTAGTGGTATTTTTTTGCTGCTTCTTGAAGCTTTCTTATAATACTTGCAGCATTATCATTTTCCTCTAGCTCATCATGAAAAATGATATCATCATCATCATCATAACCATCCAGTTCGTGAAAATCAACTTGTGTACTTTAACTTGTAACCTTTGCCTTTTTTGATTGTTTTTGATGTTTTGTTGGGCATGGCATGTTAGCAAATCAGAAGTTTTCTCTAATGAAATCTAGCTAACAAATGATAGAGTATAAACTATATAGGTAAGTTAACTACTTTATTATTTAATGTTGATTTTTTTAAAAGAAAAAAGGATTCTTCTAATGATAATATGCAAAGCAAGAAATTTTTATTTGTCGTGTGAGAAAGGGAAACTGATTATGATTAGAATATATAGTGAACTCTTTATATAACGAATTTTAGGATCTAAATATCAACTTCGTTATAAGCTTATAATGAATTTTTAAAGAATTGAATTGGCTAGTTCACTATAGTAAGGTAATTTTAATATATTTGATTTAAAAATTCGCTATATCAAGAGTTCGCTATATCAAGGTTTGACTATATATTTAAACTATTGTGATTGATTGATTACATTCAGATCACTGCATTAAATCGGGTTGATGTGGTTCAGAATTTGCTTGCAATGCGATAAAATTACCCAATATTTGATAATATTTTCAAATTCAGTTTATTAATAAAGAAAAAAAAGTCTTTTATTTTTAACACTTGTTACAATTTATATATGTACTTGATTTAATGCTGATATCAAAAATCAAAAAAACTTTATTAAATTAACATTTCCATTACGCCTATCATGTGAGAGTGAACTAAAAAAATTTCAAAGTTTTCATATCACGTGATAGAAAATCGACATCTTAAATTTGGCCGCCCAAAAAATTTTTGGTTGGGACTAGGTTGTATGCACCGTAGTTAAGCAAAAAATCACTTACCAATTCTGTTGATGATTTTTCTATACAAGACGCATAAGTTCTAATCTTAAATGATCATGAAGTATATTTAAAAGGTGAGTAAAAAGGTGATTATGAGGTAGTTCTACTTTATGTTAGTATAGTAAGAAATAAAAAGATTGTTGTAAAGGTTAGGATTTTAAGACAATATAATAAATAATTTTTTTTGATCTACTAAATTTTGATATATAGAAAGTGGTCAGTAGAAAAGAGGAAATCCAAATTTTAGTCAAAATTTATATTATTGGACCACTTGGCTGATCTCAATTATGTGTACAAATTTAGCTTAATAATAAAAATTAACAAAAATTTTGGATTTCCTCCTTTTTTACTTATTGTCTCCTATATATTTGATAATCTAAATACTAAACCACAATAAGATCTATTACTTTTATTCTGATTGGCTAATCATATAGTCACGTGAAAAGGTGAGATATTTGAGATTCCCTCTTGATAATCATGTTATATGTATCGCTTCCCTAAATATTCAAGTAATAATAAAATTAGTAAAATATAGAAAATAAATAGCAGAATAATAAGAATTATAGAATCTTAAATATTATAGTAAATAATTAGATTATTCATCACAAGTAATTACTATTCATCACTTTTACTATATAAATTTCTTATATAAATCTTTGAATATAATCAAGAAATGAGGTTTGATTTTTCCCAAGTAAAAAAAAATAAAAAGTATATTTTAATAAATAATAAATAAATTTTTAAATACAAATAAAATGAATAATTTTGTCTGAAATAATTTGTTGAATAACAAAATCATGAAAGTAAATAAAGTTATTTCACTTAAATATAAATATTAAGTTATAAAAATAATAATAAAATTATGTCAAAATAAAATAAAAAATATTTTATACAAGTAATAAAATATTAATATAAGATATTACAAAAAAGTATAACATTAATGATAGAAAAATTATAAGAAGAAGTAATAACAACATAAGAAAGAATTATAAATATAATAATTAATATTCTGTACTATACATGAAGTCGAAATGAAAACCCAAAAGTCGAAATGTTTCGACTTTGGAGGTCAAAGTCAAAATGAAAAGTC
>CAMKVN010002061.1:0-15142 GCA_946474995.1 Funneliformis geosporum
GAATCATTAAACATCCCAGGTGCTGAAACATAATGAGAAGGATCTAAGCCGTCGTCTTCCAAGCACATGATAGTGTAATTCATGAAAACATCCGCAAGTAAAAGTACATCAGTCTCAAGATAAAGGTCATGATATTCTCCAAAGTTCGTCATCTCGAATACTTGCCATACCTTTTGAGCATGTTCGTAATCCTCTTTACTAATATTTTGCTGACTAAGAAGTGAATAGAAGTCCTTTCTAGACGGGAGGCTTGTTCTGTCAAATTTTTCCCATGCATTTGTCCAGTCATATGGAAAGACGCCCTTTCTAAAAAGAAGCTTAATCTTATCTATTGAATAGCCTTTTTCAGTAAAATAGTTAACAGTTAGAGGGAATTTTTCGATTTTTCCACCTAGGCATTCAACTAATTAATCTAGTCTCATTCCCATATGCTGAAAGCTATCTAAGAACCGAAGCTGTCCTACATCTATGGCTTTGTACTTTCCTATATTCTCTGGAATGCAATTTAGCTTATCAGCCGTGAACTTGCTCACAACTTTCATAAGCGGATGAGAGTCATACCCCAGAAATTATGACAGATAAGTGGCACTTTGGTTTCGAAAGAACCTATATGTAACTTTTTATTACAAGAGTCATGAGCTGGGCCTCGGTAGTTTCCATTTATATGATCATGATCTTTTACTTTTCGATTAAGTGCACTTAAAGCTTCTCGGTATCTTTTCTGTACTTCTTTCTTTTCAGGATGTTCCTTTTCCATACATGATTCCCATTCTTTGATTTCTAATAAATTATGCTTTGCTTCTGTGAGTTTTTGTACTACCTCTGGTGCTGGTTTTAAGAAAGGTCCCTTGCAAATCCAGCATTCGGTCACTTCATTGTACGCCTTCAAGTCTTCTGGTGCCATTATCATTTCAGCCGGTGCAGATAAATCTTCTTGGATAGCTAGGAGTTCCTCTTCGATTTTGAGGACAAATCTTTCTAGCGCATCAGGTCCTCTATATAAATCGTGACTTATGATTTCATAGTTAAGTGAACTATCCATACGAACTACTACATAACAGTATCCACTTGGCTTATGCATCTGCAACCTTTCAGTAGAAGTTAACTTTGTTTTTTCTTCTGGGGTTAGCTTCTCAGTCAAGCACTCAAGATCCCAAAATATACGGTATGGATTTGGTTGCATACATTTATGATTATAGAAAGCTTTGACACTCCTATTTTTCACTGGCATTTGTGGTTGCTGAGGGGCATTATTTAGACCCTTGCATTTTGGCAAATGTTCATTATATCTTATTTCTGAAGAATATACATGAAGACAATAACGACAAATATATTTTCGCCCTTTATGTTTGCTATGATTATACACCAGCTTATGTAAATCTTTAATAATGCAGTAATGGCTTCTATCTTCTTCTGTAATTACTAGAAGATTTACTTGCTTGTATTCATTCCCTCTTCTTTCTGAAATATAGTGAAATTCAAGACACTCATTCTGGTTGTGCCATTCATAGACACATAGACTGATTTCAGGATTATTTTCTTCGAACTTTTTATAAACTGGTGTTGAGACTGGTACCGGAATCAGGATGTCATCCATATTAAGTTCCTCCACAAAACCTCCATATAGCTGATGCGGATTTCTTTCTGGATGAACTTTAACCGGATGTAAACTTCCTAGGACATAAAGCCAAAACACCAGTCATTATTATTTTGAATATTAATAATTCTGTTATTACGTTTTGGCATAGTTTCAGGTAAAGGTATATGGGCAGTAGGACCAATTGGATTGAAATCAGCTATCTCTATACTAAATTCTTCTATATAGTCGGGGTAAGCATCAGACATTTGGTATATTAGTTAGCTCTAACCGTCGCACTATTACTTGCTTATATAATTTTTTCTTTAATTAATTATTTCCTATTCTTTTCAGTTTCTGATCTTAGAGTTGCCACCAAAGGTGGTATTTACAGGCTTGCCAAAACGGTTTTAAGCTATTATGAAACTGAAGTATTAACTATTTATTAATTAATCTTTTGAAATTTAGTGTTAAAAAATAGGATGATTGGTGAATATTCATGTCCGTATCTTTGCAATACTGGAAAGGCTTGCAATAATCCTTGCATTCGCCCTGAAGGGTGCTGATTTCATTGGAAAGCTAAGAAATGAGTACCATGCCCTGATTGTGGTAAGCCTACATCCTCTGCTTGTGGCCGATGCCCACTACATGTTAGAGGCTATTATGTTATCCAATACTATAATAGACTTCGATCAGAAAGCCTTCGATCAGAGATGCAAGAAAGACTTCGATTAGTGATACAAGTAATACAAGAAAGTCTTCGATCAGAAATACGAGAAAGAACTTTTGAGCAAATAATGGACACCCATAGAGACAGACTTGCAAATCTTAATATTACTCTCTGTAAGGAATGCCTCCTTCCGATAAAAATGGATGATGGAGAATATTGTGATAGTTGCCGACCAGAATAAATGGAAAGATTATTTCGGCTAACTCTATATCTAAATCTTAGCCAGAATTTTAGGCGCAATATCCATTAGACATTTGCCTCTCTCTCGTTTATAGAACTTCGGGGTGGTAACATAAATATAGTTTTTTTCTTACCCCTCCTACCATCCTTGGACAATGAAGTTAATTTATATGCTATTTAACGAGCTAGCTTATGCAAAATCCATTCTTGACTAAGGAAAAGTTGGGACAATTCCACAAATTTTTTGGGAAATGTTAGAGTTATTTTCGTTAGATTTATTTGTGAAAAATTTTTTTAGATTTATTCATTATGCCATTTATTAAGCAGTCACGCATAGAAATAAATGCTGTTATATATATTTTTTGTTAAATTTATTTAATCATTATGCTATTTATTAAGCTATCCTGCGCAGAGCCTGTTCTTGACTAAGGAAAAGTTGGGACAATTCCGCAGATTTTTACAAGAGTTATTTTTGTTAGACTTTTATATAAAACATGCTAGTTAAGGAGCTAGCCTGTGCAAAACCAGTTCTTTATTCACAATTTTCGTTAGATTTATTAATGGGAAACTTAGGACAATCGTTTGACTTAAATTTTTTCATTAGACTTATGTCTGGGGAATTGGGACAAATTTTCATTAGACTTTTTTAAACAATATGCTATTTAACAAGGTAACGCGACCTGGAATAGATCTTGATATACATTTTTTCGTTAGACTTATACTGGAGAATTGGGACAAATTTTCGTTAGACTTATTGATTCGATATGCCATTTAATAAGCTAACGCGCCTGAAACCATTTCTGATATACATATTTTTGGTTAGACTTATTTATGGAGAAATTAGGACAGTTAGGCTTATTTTGGTTAGACTTATTTTTTGGTTAAATTTATTTATGGGGAAATTAGGACAGTTAGACTTATTTTGGTTAGATTTAAATGATTAATATGCTAAATAATGAGCTAAATCGCGCAGAATCAATTTCTAATATACGTTATTTTTATTAGACATAATAAATATAACCAAAAAGTTGATAAAGAAATTAAGAAGCTGGAGGTCATAGAAGCTCTTCTCATATAATAAGAAAAATCGATATGCTTCCTGAGCTTGGAGACCCCCACAACACACAATGTCGTGGGGGAATTAGAACTTCGTCCCAAAACCCCCACAATGACATTGTGTCATGCATATAGATTTTTTTTAAAATAAGTTTTATTTTATTTATACAAAGTTTCGACAAAAACATTAGAAAAAATATTAAATCAAAATACAAAGCTTAATACCAAACTCAATACATTAATAGTAGGTCAAAAAAAACTGGAGAAAAGAATTATAAAGTTGGAAGAGGATTGTATAAAGTATATAGGCTTTAATAAAACTTTTGAAAAAGTAAGGAATTGTTTTATATTATTTCAGTTTTATGTTAGTTATTGTTAAAAAACTGATGTGCATTATATAATCATATTTTATTTGATTTATTTTATTATAGAATCTGATTAAAAATATAGCAAAAGAGATACTATTTTGATCAATATATCTAACGCAAGAAGAATTGCGAGAAATTACAGAAAAATATGTATCGACAAATCATCTCAAATTTTTTGGTAAATATATTAGAAAGCGTTGGATGTCTTTTTATGAAAAAATATTTATCATGCTGTAGGTTTGCATACTTAAATTCAAATTTAATTGAGCTTTTATATAATTTTAATTTTTTCGATTTTATTTAACAGTTATTAAATAATATCAGAACTTTTGTGATACCTTAATGTCTCGAATTAAGGATGCAATGTTTTCGATATTTGGTGAGGCTTAGCTACTACCAATTAATACAAATGCAAGTCTGGCAGAGATTCAAAGTTGGAAAAAATCCAAAAAATTAAAAGAATGTCAGGTTAAATTATTTGCTCTAATAAAGGAGAGTAAACAAACTACTCACCTAATTCATATTTTGAATAAAGTATGAGGATCTAAGGAGAAAACACACCTTTAGATGACCTATATCAAAACCATTTGAAATATCCTTTTAAATCCAAAAATTAAACACATACAAATTTCCGAAATTGTAAAATTGCAAATGAAAAAATATTGGTAAGTTTTCATAATTTTACAAATATGCTAAATTTTAAATTTAAAAATATTACTTGCGAATAGGCTAAATATATTAAAATTTTTTTGTTTAAAGGAAACTTGATAATAATGATTCTGGGAGTGACACCTTAACCAACTCATCCATCACCTCTAAAAACTCTTACATCTCTGACCATATCACTGACAAAAATGACGTTGTCAATATATATGACAATGATAGTTTTGATAAATACAATGATGATGAAGACAATGAAAACAACAAAAAATAATTAAATAATGTAAGGTATATTTAATTATTATAATTATTTATTTTATTTAATGTTGCATAAGTTTACATATTACTGACTTATTTTACCAAATCTATTTTAATATTTCAAAAATGTAATATATTTATACCAGTTTTTTTGTTTGTTTGGTTATTTTTTTTTATGGATTTTTTTAAAAAATACTATAACAAAATATCAATGAAGCTAATTAACGTGAAGGGATAAATTTACTTAAAGTAATATAATAATTAAATAAAGTATTGTGCAATAAAATGATAAGTTACCAAAATTTTTAAAAGCAATTACCAGTGATCAGAATATAAATAATAAAAAATTCATAAACTTATTAACGAAATATAAACATTCGAAGTAGTACGTATCATAAAACCTTTGAAGTATTACGCATCATAAAAACGTCATAATACTACATATCATAAAATTGTCATAATACTACGTATCATAAAACTGTCATAATACTATGTATCGTAAAATTATCATAATACTACACATTGCAAAACTTTCACAATACTATGCAATGTAAAAATATTCAAAGTCCTACATGTCGTAAAGCTTCAAAGTATTATGCATACGTAATTTTTTGACAGTCTCGTAACCTTACATAATATTATAAGGCGTAGGGATTACATAATACTTCACTTTATTAAATTTACTGATGTAAAACTTTATTTAAAAATCTGTGAAATTTAAAAAAAAAAAATAAAACCATATCAAATAAAAAGGCCTTTCTAAACTATTTTTAGAAAATTTGAGTTTTAAAAATTTTGAGATTAATTATTTATTTATCATAAATAATTTTATCTAAACTTTTAATAGGTTTTCCTAAATTCAATTAAGTTTGATTAGGTTTCAGATTTAATAAAAAGTTATTTTATAGGTTTTAAAAAAGTTTAAGTTATATGTTAAAATAGGTTTTAAATAGTATTATTAATATAAAAGAGTAAAACTTATATCAAAACTTTAGTAAAAATTAGTAAAACTAAAGATTTAAACGTTTAATTAAATTTAAAATAAGTTTAAATAAGCAACTTTATACATGATATATATAATATAAATTACAAAATTAGTGTAATATAATTGATCAATAATATGAAATTCACTGTTAATTACTTAAAATTTCTCTGATACTATATTAAATAATGAAAAAAAATTTATATATATATTATATAAGAATATCATTAATATAAATGCATTATTTTAATAATTTTTTAAATAAAATATTATGTTTCTATTGACAAAATCTTATATAATAATCATAATTATATGTTAAGAATAATAAAAATGAAAAATAAATTCATTTTTATTTTAAATATAATTAAATTTTTAATCAGAATTTTATTTATTTTAATTAATATATATATTAAAGTATTAATATAATATTATATATAACTAATTAAAATATTTCATTATTATACAATAATTTTATAAATCTTTTATTAACATTAAATTATGTGATTATCAATATATTGTTGTTTGATTATTATTAAATATAAAATATGAAAATTAATCAACAAATAAAATATCAATTATTTTTTATTATTAATTTAGAATTTATAGTATATAAGCAAAACATATGTTATTAATTAATTAAAGCAATTATTTTCCTTGTATTAAAGGAATAACTTCTTGAGCCTTTTTAATAGCTTCTTGTGAAGGAATACTATTTTTACCATAAAATCTAAATAAAAAACTTAAAGATTTTAAGATACCTTTACCTTTAGCATATTGAGTAATGATATTCAAATGATCATCATTCAATCCATTATCCTTATACAAAAATATTTTTTTTATCGGACAATCACAATTTCTTAAAAAGGATTGCAAAGATTGTAAAGTAAAATCCCAATAAATTAAACCTAAATTTTGTAAAGTTTTTGGTAAAAATTTTCCAATTTCAGGAAAAACTTCATCATCATATAAACCTTTACTTGATACATTATTTAATATAAGATGTTTTAATTGTGTTTGTCGCAATGGACGAAAAAAATTTAGAATATTTGGATTTAATATATTAATATCAAGATATGATAAATTTGAACAATGTGTTGCGATATTTTCGAAGATGTTTGTTGATAATATTCTTGCGCGTTCATCTAAAGTTAATTGATTTAATGTGCCACTAGTACTACGTAATAAAGTGATAAGAGTATCCGATGACATATTATTATCAGTTAAGTATAATTTTTTCAATCCGAAAGGTGAATTAATTATTGTTTGAAAATTTTCCAAATAAAGTCCATCACATTGATGAAGTGAAAGAGCTTGTAAACGAGAATGTGAAATTAAATTAACTAAATTAAATATAGTTGAATTATCGAATTTTGTTTTTGTAAATCCAATTTCCGTTAAAGAACCAATTTGTGTCTCTAAAGCAAGAATTAAAGGTTCTAAATTTAAAGTCCAATAAGAAACGGTAAATTTCGAAAGATTTTGTTGAGACTTAATTAACGTGATCAATCCCTCTATTAACCTAGAATTTGTTTCGTGAAATTTGGAAATTTCTATATCACGTACTTGCGTGCATATTTGAGATAAACCAATTAAAATATTTGAAATATCATTTAAATCTTTGGTTTCCATGTAACGTGTTCCTGTGATTTTAATTTTTCGGAGATGTGAAAGTGAAATTTTAGCTCCAGGAAAAGAAGCAATATCCATTATTTGTGAAAAACAAAATGTTTTTGAAATATAAAGTTCATGTATTAAATTTGAATGTGAAATAATAAATTTTCCAAGTTCTTTTGTAATTAAATTAATTTTAATATATTCATCAGATTTAATATTATCGTCTCCATATTGATAGTAATCACAATACCATATATTAACATAAGCTGATAATTCATAATAGTTAAATTTTCTCAAGTATTTCGCATAACTAAATAAAAGTGATGATGATTCCGGTAAAAATATATCTAAATCTGTAAAGAAGGATTTTTCATCTTTAGTCATACACGAAATGTATGTTTTTATAAGACGTGATGATGATTTCCATTGTAAGCGACCAAATGGCCTACTCCATAATAATGGTACAACTTGACGACACCATAATCGATTTACCAAAAGGCAATTAAATAAAGTTGATCTGTAATATAACAGATATTTTAAAATTTGTTCGAGACATTCGAAAGGTATTTGCGTTGACATTTTGAAGAAATTAATTTTATTTTATTTTTTTTTTTAATCTTTTGGAGTTATTTAATACAAAAATTGACGAAGTGAAGATCTAAATGATGTAATTTTTTATTCATAGTTACATAAGGTTATTCCTAATTCGTTTTTTTTAAATAAGGCTATTTATGGTAATATAAATAATGTTTTAATATTCCCTAATTTTGATCACGAGAAATTCTTATTGCTCTAAAAAATCTATGAAAGATGTATTAAAAGGTAAGTTGAACCCTTAAAAATTAGATCCTTTCAGTTGATATAAGGGGTGTGTCAGAATGACATCATAACTTTTCCCAATTTGAAATTGTGGAATGTTGAACTTCTCAATATAAAATGACGTCTCTTACCTAGATTTGCTATTTTATTAATAATATTATATAAAAACTTTTATTACTATTTTATAGTAAATGATTCAATTAATATATCATAAGAATTTTTTAAAAATAATAATTATATTAAATTTTTTAAATTAAATTAATTTAAAAATAATTTAAATATTTACTAAAATAAATATTTTAACTATTTTTATTTTTTTTTATAAAGTTCATAAACAAATTAATCAATTATAATCTAAGAATAATATATCAAATTAAATAAATTTAATATTATAATATTTTTAATATTTAAATATAAATATAAAATCTATTGATAATTTTTATATTTTAATAATTTTATGTAAAAAATTATTAAATAACTAAATTTAATTATAAGAATTATAAGATAAAATCTGACTATTTAACATCAGATTGGGATAATAAGATTACTAAACAATCAAAAATAAATTATTAGATAAAAGAAATTTTTGATAAAATTTGATTAATAATAATAAAAAGACATTAACAATATTATTAATATTATAAAAATAGAACTTAGTTAGTATAAAAATATTATTAATATAACAATTATTATTTCTAAAGAATAATTTTATTATTATTCTTTTGGAAAAATCAAATTGTAATTCCTTTTAATTAATTTTTTGTCATTAAAAAGCAATAAAATTATCATACTTAAGGTTAATTATTCAAACTTATTTTAAATTAGACTAAATGCTTAAACTTTTAGTTTTGCTAAATTTTTATTAAGTATTTAATATATATTCACTAGTTTTACCTTTTTTTGAATTTTGCAGATTTTTTAATAAGGTTTAATATAATTTAACTAAGATTTATCTTTACTATTTAGATATTAAAAAGTCTACAATTTTATAATTTATAATGTAGTAATATGTATAATAAGGATTAATAAAATATAATAAAAAAATCATAAAAAAAATCATATGATAAAAAAAAGAATATTTATTTTATTAAAAGAAAAAAAATATTCAGATAAATTACAGACTGAAAAGAAAAATTACATAAGACAGATAAATTATAGAAAGAAATAATTCAGATAAATTAGTTATTGAAAAAGAAAGAATAATTAAAATATTGAACGAAGAATCAAGAAATCAAATAATTAATAAACTGAATAAAGATTCTTAAAGAAAGACTTAGAAGACTTAAAAGATATTTGAAAAATAATAATTAAAGAAGTAATACAAATATACAAAATTATTATATAAAAAACATAATAATTAGAAATAATAAATTAAGCTATATAAAAGCTTATATAATATGAGAATATTTTCAATAAAATCAAGTTATGAAGCATAGTAAATTATATGTTTCATAATGTAATTTTACTAGAAATGCTCTTATATAATAGTAATATATGATATCTAAGGTTTCTAGACGAAATCTTAAACACTTAGTAAAAATTTAGCAAAACTAAAGATTTAACTATTTTACCAAATCCAAAATGAGTTTAGACAAGCAATCTTAATGATATTATAATGGAAAATATTACAAAAGAATGTTATAAGAAAATATTACAAGAAGAAAAAAAGGAACTTAATAAGTAGATAAATTGTTAAAAGAAGTAATATAATAAAAATTCAGGTAATAAAAATAATAACAAAAATAATAAAATGTAAAAAATAATAATAGGAATTATAAAATTTTAAATATCATATAGTAAATAATTAGATTAATTATCACAGGTAATTATTATTCATCATTTTTACTATGTAAATTTCTTTTATAAATACTTTGAATATGATTGAGAAACCAAGTTTGATTTTTTAAAAAAAAATTTATTTATAATAAATAAATTTTTAAATACAAATAAAATGAATACTTTTGTTTGAAGTGATTAATTATTAAACAATAAAGTCATGAAAGTAAATAAAGTTATTTCGCTTATATATAAATATTAAATTAGAAAAAGTTAAGATAAATAAAATAATAAATATTTTATCTAAATAATAAAAGTAGAAATATTAATATAATATATTACAAGAAAGAATAATAGTAATATAAGAAATAATTAAAAGAAAAATAATAGTATTATAAGAAATAATATAAGAAAAATTAATTTGTAACAAAAGAAAGTTTAAGAAGAATATAATTAAGAGTAAGAAATATAATATTAGAAGAAAAATAATATAATAAAGAAGGATATTTAGACAACAATAACATTGTAAAAAAACTAAAATGAAATTAATACTCAAAATATAAGAAAAGAATTTTCAGCAATTAAATATTAATTTGTAAAACAAATCCTCTTGATAATAAGTGGCAGAAATAGTCAAGAAGGTACTAGCTATATTAAAGCTATTAAACTCAAAAATATTATATACTTATAAAATAAGAGTTATGACAACTATAACGTTTGTCTAAATTTTTAGATTTTGTCTAGTAATCTTAATTATACTAAAAGAATAATCAAACTATTATTTTGAAAAAATAATTTTATTATTATTATTAATAAATAACTAAATTATCATTCTTTTAGAATGATTTTATTATTATTTCAATCAGATAATACAATATCATCTATTTGTTTAGAATATTTATGATGAATTATTCTTAATGAATAATAGCTAAATTTCAAAATAATTAATATTTTAGTTTAATTTACAATATAAAACTAATAAACTTTTAGATTATTCTAAAAAAAATTTTTTTTTTTACTATTTTTCTTATTTTTAATAAGAGATAACTTTGGGTAATATTATTCAAAAAATAAAACTTCATTTTAAGGTAGGAAGTTAAATTCATTAAATTATAAACTTCAGAATAATTGATAAAATATTCTTGATTGCTACTATTACCTTTTATCAAAGATAATAAATTTACTATAATCTTCTAAATTATATTATCCCTTAAATGGTAATAATTTTCATTCAAATTTAGTTAAGATTTTCAATCAATTATTATACAAAATTCTACATAAAAACTTACAATTTTTTTTAATTTTTAGTTAAAATATGTTATAATATTTATTATAAATCTATTATTTTTAAATAAAATTTCATTTTTAATAATAAAATATTAAATATATACAAAATTTTCAACTTTAAAATTTATGATTTTTTTATAAATAAATAATATTTAAATATATAAATAAATGTCTTAAATATAAATTTATATATTTTGTAAAGTTTTTTTAATATTATAAAAATATTAAAGATTAAAAATTTTAGCTTTTTAAAGAAAATACTTTTATTAAAATATTTTTAAAACTTTGAACTTAAATTAATTCAAAAAGTTACTAATTAATGTAATTTTTTTTTTTGATTTTAAAAAAACATTATAAATTTTATTATAATAATATTATTGGTTTAATAACTAATTTTTAATATATTTAAAATTGACTTTAAAATGAAAGTAAAATTCCTTCTAAATTTGAAAGGAAAACCATTGAAGGGATAGATGATTTATTTAAATATGAAAATTTTATAAACCATCAAAATATTATATATAGGTAAATTATATAACATTATAAAAATATAAATGAAAGAATAATTATGTTAAATATAAAAAAACTGTTTTATTAAAAAATTATAATGTTATATTTAATTGTACAATCATTATTATTAATATTTCACATTACATTTTCTTTTAAAACTTTTATATTTTTAATTTACTTTGTGAATAATTTTATCAGAAAAGGACAAAAGTATTATATAGTTTAAAAAATTTTTGATTTAGATATTTTAGTTATTTATTATAGTTTGAATTAATATGTTGTAATTTATAAAATCAAATTTGAAAATACTATTAAAATTTGATTTAATATAAGTAATATAATTAAAAAACATATTTTTTTTTTTTAAAAAAAAAGGGAATTAATACAGAAAATTGAATTTAGTAACTCAAAATTCATAAATATTATAGGATTTCATTATATAATTATTATTTATTTTTTTGTAAAGGAAACATTCAAAAAGTTATATAAAAAGTTTGATAGAAAAATGGGATTCTAAAAATTTTTTAATTTTTATTACATTTTAATTTTTAATAATATTAAATTAAAATGCAACAAAAATTAAAATTTTAATAAAAAATGTTCAGAATTACATTTTTCTATCAAAATTCCTACATATCAAATCCTATATATAGTAAAGCTTAATAATGTTAATATGTGATTTTAGTAGACTGCTCTAATTAGACAGGATATTTGAGTGATGACTTTTTTAGTTTACATAATAATTTCATTAATTTTCACTAAACTTGTATAGTTCTTACAAAGATTTATAAAAGTCATCAAATTATTATTAAGATTTACGAAGATTGTATATCATTAAGATTTATAAGATTATATATAATTTTATCACAAATATATATACAAAGGTTGTAAGTTATTATTAAGATTTATAGAGATTAAAGTTTACAAAAAATCTGATCTGATCTGAATCTGATTTGATTTGAACCTTTAAATTTAAATCAGATTTATTAAATTTAAATCAAATTTAAATTAGATTCAAATTGAATTCAAATCAGTTTTTATGAAACTCAAATTGAATTTGTTAGATTTATATAAAGTCAGAATAGATTATTTTGACTATTTGAAATAGTGAAAATGATTAAAATAATGTTATATCACATGATTTTTTATATAAAAAATTTAAAAAATAACAAAAAATGTATAATTTCAGTTAATATTATTTTGAATTTCATGAAATAACTACTATTTACTTTCTTATACCTAATATTACCTAACTATTGATTAGGCAAACTGAAACATGTAATCAATTGAGTAGCAGTAAAATTTAACTCAATCTTTACAATAAATTGAAAGAGACTTTAATTATTTTAAACTTTAACTATCATTGGTGTATTTTCATGATTAAGTTTTTGAATTGGCCAGTATGAAACTTTCAATTTATTATGAATGACTCGTAATTTCCTTTAATGTTAAAAAAATACCTTGATGATATTATAATAAATTTATTATAATCAAGTTGGTAATATACAGCTTAAAGTATTTAATAATATTAATACTTTAATTTATTGTAACTCTAAATATGATTATTGATACAAAGCAATTGTTTGATACTTAAATGATTTATTGTTAAGTATAGACTAAAATTGTTTAATATGCAATTTCTGGTTAAAATTAAATTTCTAAATAATAAGAATAATAGAAATATAACATTTTTCAATTAAAAAAAAGGATACAATATATAGTGGAAATATAGAAGGCGGTTAGTAGAAGAGGGAGAAATCTAATTTTTTGTCAAAATTTATATTATTAGACTACTTGGCTAATCTCGATTATGTGCACAAATTTGGCTTAATAATAAAAATTAACAAAAATTTTGGATTTTCCCTTTTTTACTGACTGTCTCCCATATTATGACTTATAATATATAGTATTATTTTTAATTTTTTTAGTTATAATTATAAAATCTATTGTTATTATTGATAATAATCATTATAATCATAATAATAATCATTAATATTTAGAAACTAAGATTATTATACTAATATTAAAATTTAAGACAAATCAAGCATAGTTGTATTTTACAAAAAATATTAATTTTAAAACAAATAAAAAAGCTATTTGTAATAGGAGAAAATCAAAAAAAGTTTAAGTATTATAGAGATATTTGATAAGTTTTAAATTTTTTTTATTTTTTTTTTATTAAATATTTATTTAATTTATTAATAATAAATTTATTAATTAATAAATATATAATGATAATAAAATGGTTACAAAACTTATTTATTAGATTATAATAATCAACATCCTTTTACTATTATTAAAAAATTAAGTTTTATTAATTTTATATATTCAATTCATCTTAATGTACAACTTTTTCTACTGATATAAGTAAAAGAAAAATAACAATTTTTTGAAAAAAATTTAGGAAAATTTTGTTTATTTTAGATATTTAGACTTCTTCTTCTACAGAAATATTTGGTAAATATTCTGATGAAAATATTCAAAATACATTTGTTTTAACTTTAAATAATTTATTAATGGAAAATAAGGTAAATAATAATTATTATTATTATTTTAATTTAATTTAATTTAATAATTATTTAATATTAATTTATATAATAATTTTGATATTATCTTTGATAATGCTGCTAATAATCTTAAATTTATTGTATTTAGGTAGAAAATAATTTAGTTGTATTATAATCATTTTTGATACTTTACCTATATTATAAATTTAAGTGTTTAAGAATCTTTAAGTTATTTAAATAATAAATTACATCAGGTTTGTTAAATATAATAAAAATTTTTTTTTCAATTATTATAAACTTTTAAATTTATTTTTTTAATATTACTTTAATTAAGAAAATTTATATCAAAAATCTATTAATTTTCTTTGCATCATAAAAAATTAAATAATGCATATAAAAATAATGAAATTGAAGATTTAATACCTATTTTTTATGTTTCTACTAGATGAAATTCAACATATGATATGATTTCAAAAGCAATACTATTATTATCTTACAATAATAACAACTGAAAATTAATATTAACATAAAATTAACAAAGGATTTAGCTTTATATAATGAGAGTTTATGAAAAGCTCTAAAAGTTTATACAGTTAAAATAATTAAATATAGGTATGTGTTAAATAATTGGATTTTATTAAAAAAAGAATTTGTTATAATTAGTGATACCTGACGAAATTACCTTTCTTAATATGATGAAATTGATGAAACTGAAATAACGAAACTAGTTTTTATTAATGATGAAATTATTTTATTTAATTGCTGAAATTATATTTAACTTGATCTAAATTCCTTGAATTAAAATACATTAAAAAATAT
>CAMKVN010002062.1:0-15136 GCA_946474995.1 Funneliformis geosporum
GTTAGTACAATGATTAGTACAGTTAGTACAGTTAGTACATTATAATAATTAATATAAAAATTAGTACAAGTACAGTATAAGTACAGTAGTAATTTTATCTAGTACATACAAAATTCCCAACCCTGCTTATAAAAATGGCGAAACTATATCAAACACTTAGTAAAAATTTAGCAAAACTAAAGGCTTTACCATTTTGCCAAATCCAAAATGAGTTTAGACAAGCAACCTTAAGCGTATCTAATGTAATGAAAATAGTGTATCTAATGTACTGAAAATAACGTATCTAATATACTGAAAATAACGTATCTAATGTACTGATAATAATGTATCTAATGTACTGAAATAGCTTATACAATATACGTAATTTACAAATTTTATATTCGTAATTCTGACATTTTTCTTATTTTGTATACGTAATAATTACATATATATTATATATAAATTCAGAATATAGAAATTCATTATGGTGAGGTTCAATTGTATATTAAAATTACCTATAACAATATGATGGTAATTTTTAAATTAGCTTTTAAGATAAGATTTAAAATCTTTTGTTGTACTTTCAGTCTATATTGATGTTCAGGATAAGTGTATATAGATATATTTGGATAATTCTTAATTTTTATTTGTTTTTTCATTTGCAAATCTATAAAATGATTCTATCATAAAAGTCTTGATAATTAAAAATATGTTTAGAAATAGAGGATTTAACTATAAAACCAACTTCTTAGTAATTTTGAGAGTGATTTTCATTCAATAAAAGTATTTGTATGAGAGATCAGGTGACTTGAAATTGTTATAATTGGAATATGATTGTTGCATAGTTAAATGAGTTTCTGAGAGACTAGGATGTCAAGTGAAAAATGTTAATTCATATGATTTAGACTTTTCAACAATCACATGATACAATTTTACTCAACTAGTTTTTTGATGTGAGTTACAAGACAAATAGAAATCGCCTAAGCGAAAAAGGTATTTCAAATAATTATAAATACCAATAAATAAATAGCTAACAAGAACTTTTTGATTTTATTTGTTAGTAAATGCTTTTTTTTTTTTTTGCAAAAAAAAAAAAAAATAAGTAAGCATTAATTAAATTTAAAAACTTGGATTATTTTTTGATTGACGTATTGCATTCAATAATTATGATCACAAGATCAACATTAAAGCGTACAATTTTCTCTGACAAATATTACTGCATTGATTCGCGTGGAACCAGTGTTTTTCATTCTTGCTTCTGCAAATGTCTAACGAATTAATACAATGCAATTAACAAGCTGCTTGTTAAATTTGCATTTTCTGGTTTGTGTTTTCAAATAATCCAAATCCATGGGGACTAAAGTCTCGTTATTGGTTTAAGATTACATAAAAAAATAAAAAAATGTCATGAACTTATTGATAACTTTGGTCAGCATTATAAAATGTAACATCAAAATTTACTATATATAAACAAACATTTGAGAAAGTTGCCGGCATATTTCGAATTAGATCTTTTCCTAAGAAAGTAATTAGGGTCTATTAGTTACTTGATATTGTCTTGAAATTTTTTTTTGTGACACAAACATAGAAGTTCTTTCAGCTCCTAACCACCATAAACCATCTCAGCCGTTTAGTTTCTTAGAGGGATATTATTTTTTTTTCCTCTTATTTTCCTCTTTAAATTCTCGAGATCATCGAAGAACTTGATAATATCATTATATCACCATGAGTAGCGAATCAAGAACAGAACTAATCGCGTGGATGAACGACTTGTTGCAAATCAACTATACAAAGGTTGAACAATGTGGAACGGGTAAGTAAAACTATTTTTCGGTTATTTTGAAACAAGTATATGACAATCAACATCTCATAGACGTTAAGAGTCATATATTATGATTCATTTATTCAAAACTTGTTTTCACTTTTTAAATAACTATCGAATAGGCGCGGCTCATTGTCAAATAATCGACTCCGTATTTGGTAATTATGATAAGATTTATGTATTCTTTTTCAAAGCTCGGTTTTATATCATCGATTTAAAGACTTGTAGCATATATAACTGAAATTTAATATTTAGGGGATGTTCAAATGCAAAAAGTTAAGTTTAATGCGAGACATGAATATGAGTATGTCTCAAATTTTAAAGTGTTGCAGACAGCTTTCGACAAACACAAAATTGATAAGGTAAACAGAAATAAATCGAGGTTGAACTTATTATATTTACTTTTTAAAATTTCGAGATCTTTTAACTAACTTGTACATCTGATTTAAATAGATGATTCCTGTCGAACGACTTGTTAAATGTAAATTTCAAGATAATCTTGAATTCTTACAATGGATGAAGAAATATTGGGATACGTACTATCCTGGTGGACCTTATGACGCCTTAGCAAGGCGTGGTGGACAAGCAGGAGTTGTAAAATCAGTAGCAGGTGGTGGCGCCGCTAAGACCATGGCAAAAAGGACCACTGCCGCTGGTTCAGCAGGTGAATAACTTTTTTTAAGAATAAAAAAAAAAATTTTTTTTTATAATTTATCATTAAGTGATCTAATTTTGTCTGTATTATAGGACGAATGGCATCTTCATCATTACATGAATCCAATCAATCAGCTTCAATGATGATTGAATTAAACAAACAAGTAGATGAACTCAAAGTTACCGTAGATGGTCTCGAAAAGGAACGTGATTTTTACTTTGGAAAACTTAGAGATATCGAAATCCTGGTTCAACAACAACTCGATGTCGAACCTGATAATCAATTATTGAAAGAAATTCAAGCCATTCTTTATAGCACAGAAGTATGCTTCAAGATTAATCTTTTTTTTCCAAATATTAAGATGTGCTCTTTTTTTAATAATAAATTTCAATTTATTTTTTTAGGATGGATTTGAAGTTCCACCCGAAGGAACAGCTGAAGCAGAAGTATATGAAGATGATACATTTTAATTTTATCAAATCAAATATATAGAAATCCACCAATAATTTTTTTTTTATAAAAAAAGATGATAAATGAAACGTATTCGTGTGAATTAGTATTTCTTGAAATTATTTCATCGTATTCAAATGTAATTAATTTATTATTTGTCGATGCACGATGTAATCATGTTTTGTTGAGAAAAAAGTTTTTTATATATATATATTTCAAAAGATCCAAATTACAAAAAAAAAGAGAAACAAAAAAAAAAAAAATATAAGTTTATCATTAAAAAATTTTTATTTTGTCCGAACTATTTTTTCCTTAGATTTTTTTTTTATTGTCCAGTTAGAATGTTGATCAACTATTTAAAACCTAATAAAACAAATCAACATAAATATATATTTTTTTTAATTAAAAGACGAGAAATTGTCGAAAGTTTTAAAATTAGTTTGTTATATGTTCTCGTGGATTATCGTTATCACAATAGATTTATTTTACACCAAGGTGGTATTTGAAAAGGGAGGTAAAGATCATCTTTTACCTCCCTGTTTTGCGTTAGATCAATTTCGGAAAGTTTAGGTTTTCTATGATCAGTTATCTGCTGATCAAAAAAAAAGTCAATTATAAATGGACATAAATTTATATTTTCTAATTCATTTCAAATTTTTTTAATGGTATTATAATTATGGTTTGTAATTATTTTAACAAAAATAATTCCTTCGTTTTTAAATGATAATTTATCCTTGTTATATTAATTGATTTGGATTCAATTTTCGATTTAGGCATTAAGTGATAAAGCAGTTGGTGCAACATTACTTTTAACTTCTGTAGTATTGTTTTTATATTATACGATATGGGCATTGATTATGGTAATGTATTTATTTTTATTTTGTTTTTTAATTTAAATTTAGACAATTCAGTTATTATATATCTAAATACGTAATTTGGGTTTTTTTCTATCCACTCTATTTACTTTGTATAGCCATTTGTTGATGAAGGACATCCATTACATGAATATTTTCCTGATAGATCATATGCAATAAGGATACCTGTTGTGTTATTACTTATTGGTCTTACTGTAATATTTACTTTCTTGGCTTTAGTGATGATAAAAAGCAATGGTGCAAAGAAAAATGTCAAGAAGGCTTAAATATAGATAGATAAAAAAAATAGATAGATATATACAATATATATTTTTTTTCATTTTGTTTTGTTAATTACAATTATAACTATGACAATGATTTTAGTTTTAATAATAATGGAATATAATAAACATTGTTTCATGCTTATATAAATTTATTGATTAAGAAAAATATTTTACGATTCAGTTTCAGTTTACAAACCTCGTTGCAGTAAAAAAGGTTCGAAAGCCGTTTTATTTATAAAAATTTCGGTAGCAAAATGATCAGATACTTATTCGACCCTTATGGCCGCACAAGATTGATTACATTACACGTAAACATCGTGTTTTTCGTGTTTTATGGATGCATGTATACCTCACACACATTTGTATATACATAATTAAATTTGACTATATAAAACAATTCTAATATTAATTTACATTTAACCACTTATTTTCTATTTTTTAAAATTGATACTAATCAATTTTACTTACACGTCCCCTTATCAGGAATTACACAAGTAATATATATAACTTCTTTTTTTTTTAAATTTCACGTTCTTTTTCCTTCTCCTTTTCCTTTTCTTTAAGTGGATGCTTCTTTAGTGACGCGCTAGTCTTGTCACTATTCTTCTCTTCCTTCTTACGTTGTTTATCAATCTCACATAATCTTTTATATATCATGTTCTTTTGTCTTATAGCTTTTAAAACACTTTCCCTTGTCTCATTGTATCGTCTTAATATCTCATTGCTATTTTCAAGTTGCTCTTGTAATTGTTCGCGTACTGTATTCAAAGTTAATAACCCTTGATCTTTAGCTTCTTGAGCTCTCTTTCCTTTACTTCGATCATTCCCTTGTAACCCCACATTTAGAACTCCAAAATTTTTTCCTCCTTCAACTTCTTCAGCTTTGACCACACGTGTACTAACCGTCTCCGGTGGAGGATTTAATCGGAAATCAAGATCTTGATGCATAACATCATCACCTTGGAATACTATCATTAATCTGCTTATCTTCTTGTTAAATTCGTGTTCCTTCTCAATTCTTTCCATTAATTCCTTCGCTAAAGATTCTAAATGCTTGCTTTTTAGTATACGTCGATAATGTGGCTTGCGCACCGCATCTTCAGGTTTCTCTAGTGGTCCAAGAATATCTTCAACATTAATATCCTTATATGGGTTATCATTAGGATCACCTTCAAATTCTGTTGCTTGGTTCGTCGTCTCTTTATTTGTTCGGTAAATAATAGGTCGCCTTGTACCATGAGGAATTTCGACCTCCTCTTTATCCTCAATGTATCCATATGGTGCTCTTAATTTGACCCCGCTGTCTAATGCTTCAGCTCTATTTTTCATTTTATGCCCTCGATTATGCGGTACTAATCCTATCTCTTGCTCTCTCGACATATTCTCATCACGTGATATAGTAATGTCGGGTATGGGTCCTGAATATCTACTAGATCGATGATGAGTATGATTATGATTATTACTGGTATTTATATGAATATTATTTACTGCAGCATATTGAAAACTAAAATCTGAATTCATAAGTCTCTGTGGGTCATCTCGAGACCTTGAAGACATTGAAGACATATATAGTACACGAGCTGCTTCTGTAACTTGTTTTTCGGCAGCCTTTTGTTGACTTACTGTTAATTGACTTGTTTGTGGTATGGTTTTCTGGGAACCATGATGCCCACCTTTATGCGATCTATGAGATGATTTAGTGGATGAAAACTTTGGGGAAGTATGTGACGTTTTCACAATCGCTTGCGGAATTAACGGAGAACTTTGTTTTTGACTAATTCGCTGCTGAAGTTGCATTGTTGAATTGTTGTGCGTAACTTGCTGTGGTAATGTTTGTGGCAGTAATTTAGGAGTGCTACGTTGAGAAGACTGAATTTGTTGAGGCATGTCGGGAATATAGGACTGAGATGATGTACGACCAGACGTGTGTGAGATAGGCTGAATTCCTTGCATTGCCTGCGGGCCTGATTCTTGTACGGAACGTTGACCCTCAGCAGGACGTAAAGTTGTATGTGGAATACCCTGTGTCGACTTTGAATTCGTCTCTTGAACGGAGGAACGTATTGATAGTTGCTGTACACCTTGTGTTAACATGTGTGGTGTAGAAGTTGATGAAATGGATTGTCTTATGTCATGCATAGGCATTTGCGGACGTGTTGTACGAGCTGAATTTGACTGCAAATCGCCATGAGCCGATAACCTAGGTGATAGGTGAGGTTGCATGCTCTGCGGTGGTAACATTGGAGGATTTGATTGTTGAGAGGTATGATGCAGAGGATGATAATTATGTTGGATAGATGAAGTATTTACAATGGTTTGGTGACTCGACTGTTGTGGAGGTAAGTTTATTCTACCAGAACCCACGGAAGGCTGTCTTACATTAGGTCCGGATCTATAAGGATTTGGATCCACAACAGGATATTGGTAAAATTGTGAAGGTGGATTCATGGCTTGTCTTATTCCTGGAGCTACTCCTGGAGGGACTCGAGAACTCGGTGGAAGAGGACCCGGTACATTTTGAAATGTTGAAACTCCTACTGTTGACATTATAGGTGGAGTTTGAGTAGATTGCTTCAGAGTAGACAGCTGACGAGGTAATCTAGGAGAAACATTTGTGACTGGAGCTCCCACTGACGGCGCTGACTGGCGCGATGTAGGATATTGTAGTCCTCTCCCAGGCGATAGATGTTGTTGTTGTGATTCTTGTAACATACCTGGACTCGCCTGTTGCATTCCAGGTGCAATTGGTGACTGTCTTTGAATCGACTGTAAGCCTGTATGGTTTATATTAGTTTGTTGCAAGGAAGTTTGATTCATCGTCTGAAAGTTTGGTCGCATACTCAGTTGCATATTCATCGGTTGCAAATTTCCCTGAGAGAGGATCGTTGGCTGCTGAGGAGCGATAATTGACTGCCTGCGACCTGAAGGAGCAGGAGCTGGCGCTGAGGTAGGTCCATTATGCTGTAAAGGAGGATTTTCTTTCATAATTTCTTTTTCTTTCGTCAGGGGTAAAAGTAAACTAACTCTTCAAACTCTATCACACTACATCATCACTAAGAATTTTTTTTTTTTAAACCACCTTGAAGTTACTCAAATTCTAAAAAGGAAATAAAGTCATTACCGCAGTATCTGAACCATTTTTTAACAATGCGTTTCTTATATACGGTAACATTACACTTTTTTTTGAAATATTACAAAAAAATTCTAAGCCCTTTTTAAATTCAATTTTTGAAAAATTTTTGTTATGTAACACAAGTTATTTTAATTGGTTCAATAAAATTAGATGCTATATGATTGATTCACAAATATGGAATTTTTGTTCCAAGCCTCTGCTTTATTTTTTCTCTACCATTTGAATACTACGAATATTTAATTTCAAGTTCAATCACAGTGTGTAATTTAATGCACAATAAAAAAAATGAGTGAAGGCGAAGGTAACCTTGTCTCTCTCTAAAAATTTACTTTCCTATAACTTTTTAATAACCTTTTTTTTTTATTAATATAACAGGAAATAATTCTGACAACTTTTCTCAGGACAACGACGAACGTCACAGAGACAGCAGTAGACATTCTGAAGAACGACTCCGCGATGATGATGATAGGACTCCATTTAGAAGTCCTAGACAGGATCGTCACGACGACAGACGCGATGATAGGCGTAGTCCACTTAGCCATTCTCGTTCTAGATCCCCTCGTAGATCCTCCAGGTCACCAAGTGGAGGGTAATTTATCGTAATAATTACAGATTTAATTTAATTCAACACTTTAATCTATCTAATATATGAAATGATATTAGGGACGAAGAAAACCTAAATCCAGGAAATAATTTGTTTGTAACTGGGTTATCCATGAGAACTGGCGATCGTGAATTAGAGGAGATATTTTCAAAATATGGAAAGGTAAATAAATTTAAGCCTAATCCTATAATATATATATTTTTTTTTACACTTTATAATGTCTTAAAGAAAAATTGGTTTATAGGTCTTAAAAGCTCAAATTATGTATGATCCACATACTAGAGAGTCGCGTGGTTTCGGGTTTGTTACAATGGAAACACTTGACGAGGCTGAGTCAGCAAAAGAAGGGATTAGTGGTTCAGACATCAACGGGCGAGTTTTAACTGTTGAGAGGGTGAATTATTGGTTATTTCGTCATTAGCGTCTTTGAAACCATCACCATCATCATCATTTCCTCAACTTTTCTTTTATTTATTTAGGCTCGTCGTGCAAGAGCTAGAACTCCAACACCTGGCCGTTACTATGGACCACCGAAACGTAGAGGTATGTTAATAAGGATAATTTAATATTTTATCATCGTTGTATAACTAATACCTATTTGTCTTTATCGTTATAGAACCTCGTAGGGTTGACAGATTTGATCCTAGATATGATTACAGCAGATCTTATGATCGTTATGAAAGACCACCTCGTGGTTATGGGCGTGAACCTTATTATGATCGTGCGTATGATAGGCCTTATTATGATAGAGGATACGAAAGAGGAGGATATGATCGAGCTTACGAGAGGACTTATGATAGAGCTTATGATAGAGATAGACGACCTCCCCCGCCTGCCCGATATGATCCTTATCCACGACCACGCTCTCCTTATTAACTGGATTTCTTTTCTTGGATTGTTTTGATTAAATGGATTTTCTCTAGGATACTCATCATTAGAAAACCCCCCGTGTTTATCATTTTTAGTTGTTTTCTATCGATGCGTCTATGCAGTCTTATATATGTTATATTTTTTTTTAATCACGTCCCCAGGTTTGGACAACAATTAACAACTTGAAAAATACTTCAACGTTATTCAGCATTTCAGCTTAGCTTCATCAGAGTCAACACTGGTCAACATTTTTTCGACATGTACCTCAACTGGCAACTTATTCAACACACAACAATAAATCATCAATGCGTCGCATTCAGCTTATTTCAGTTACTGCACACAACCTTCAACTCGTATATTTTCAACGAGATCATATTTTCATCTATTCAGCAAAATTTTTTTTCACTGGTTATTTTCAACGAATCCCAAATCCAACAACCCTTTTTTTTTCGTTGATTTGCTCTGTCATCAAATGATTTCGAATTCGACGTATTGCAAATTACCAACCTGAAAATAATTTTTTTTTTTTGATGACAGATAGACTGATTAAATCGTTTTAACTAAATAACCTTGAATCAAACGTAAAATAAATTGTTTCAGGAATAGTAACATCGCGTCTTCTTTAATCATTCAAAGGAGATAGGTAAAGTTATTTTTGAATTTGTCGAAACGTTTTTTTCTTGTTTTGTTACTAACCAATTTTCAGGAGACGAGGAAGGAAGTTCAAGTTCTATTTATTTATTTTTTTACAAAGTTCGCACTTTATGCGATTATGTTAAGATAGTTATAAATAGAAGGTAAGTATACTACAATTTTATATATAGATCATTTATAATTTTATAAAAAAAGTTATAAATAATAATAAAATTTATTAAAAGTGTACACCTAATATTTAAATGATAAACCTGTTTATTTAACGATTCTTTTAATTATAAGAATTAACATTGCAAATCATTAAAAATTGTAGCTACGCCTACATTAAAACCTATCATTACTAACAAAACCCCACATTAAGCGAAGTTTAAATTAGGCATAACAAGTCCTGAGTGCGAAACTCGGGTAGTAATATTATACGATAATTTTCACAAAGCCATTTAGCCAGCTTATAATGACAATCATTCACAAGACAACGGATTTTCTTGTAAATTCGTAACATAATCTACAATTAAAAGTAGTAAATACATTAAATTATAAATAAATATTAAATAATAATTAATTAATTAATTAAATTTTACCTGTAACGTTTTCGTTTATTTTTTTTTCCATGAATAGCTTTGGAGTTTGTCATATGCATGACATAATCTGTAAACTCGGCCAATGTCATTTTTGTTCCATTCACTTGGATCATAACCAGCCATGAATGTACATACACCTGGATCCAGAGAAATCACTCCCGATCCTTCCTATTAAATTATTAAATATATAATTAATTGAAGTTTTAATTTAATAGATAATATAAATAATAAAAAACCCTTTTGAAATATAGGACCTTGGCTTTCAGTCTATATTTTAAGTGGTCTGGGTATACAAAGGTAATATTCACCAAGCCGATTCATAACAAGGCAGCTATCATATTCAAGTTTTTCTGGAAGAGATTTTGATGACTTGATTTTAGGAAGAAATAAATATTTACCATGAGATTTATCCCAATTCTTTGATAAGACTGTGATAGACTGTTGAGAATCCTTTTGGAACAGAACTTCATTTTGAATTTTTTATAGTTAGCAGCAAAATTGGAAGAATATCCTTTAAGCAAGTTATTCATTGCTTCATCACAAATATCATAGAGAGTTTCAAGAACCCATTTGAGTTTGGTATCATTGAAGTTTTTCACATTAAAATATAGTATACATAAATCCTTTTTTTCTTGTTTGATACCTTCTTTTTCAACTGCGATAAGACACTGATTGTATATTTATCATGCTATTCCCATCCATTTTCTGAGTTTTGAATACTCTTACTAATTGGGATAAATGCAAATACATCATACCTTTCCTGTTTGAAATTTCTTTACTTTCTTCTTAGAACTCTTGAACCCTTTAGTAACATCTTTTCTTCTTCTGTGATTTGTGACTAAACATAATTCATTATATTATGTTACAAACATTGTGATAATTACAAGTAGGTCTTCTGTAGATTTTTTAGCTTTGCTACCATTAGTATAAACATCTGAACTGAGTATCACAAGTTGTGTCGCTTTTTTCAAAGATCTATTTCATAAGCTTAGATTCAAAGTGACATAAATAGTCCTTTTGGGTAACCACTATTTCTTCAACTTCTTTATAGTATATTCATTCTAAAAGGATAATCAAGACATTATAAGTCTCTTGGATTTTACTTATCACTTTAGTAGGTAATCTTATTTTGATTCAGAATCATTAAAAATGTAGTTATTATTCAGGAAAGTGAGGTTTCTAGCAATATTATGTTGCTTAAAACTATTTTTTTATTTTAATTTTAAAACATGAAGATCTTTACAAAACTATATTAATAATTAGTAAGCTTATTAATACAAAAAATATGATTTATTTCAGAATGTTCAAAGTCATTACAATGCTATATTTTGGTATTCTTATTTCTTTTCTATACTGGCAGGAATATTCTCAATACAATTTATTCTAAATAAAAAAATCTTTTATAAAAATATTTCTACTACAGTCAACTCTTTCTATAGCAAATTTTGATATAATGAATTTTATAATACAACAGATCTTCAGTATGATACAAATTTTTAAATATAGAAAAAATCTTGCTATATTGAATTTAGTAACCTAAAATTCATACTATATTTAACAAATTAAAGTTTGTGAACTGTATTATATAAATGCCTCTTTGTATAATAATTTATTTATAATAAAGTTCTTTAATATAACGAAAATTTACAAAAATTAATTTTAATAGAAAAGATCATGAAATTTTGTAATTTTTTGTATCTTAATAAAGTTAATGAAGTGTTTTGTGTAATATTTTGCAATTTTTTTTATAAATATTTCTTTGTTTCACATATTTTGCATTTTTTTTATATTTTTTTAACATAAGAATGCTGAAAATAAGCTCAAAAAAACATAGTAACAAACCTTTAAAAAAACAAAAGTCTCTTATTGATGCGCAAAAAAAAAGAAATTTGTTTAAAAAAACTTAATTCTCTTTACTAAAACAAAAAGACCTAGCAAACAAATATGAAGTTAGTGAGGGTATGGTTAGTTGAAATATTCTACTTCTCACTGATGATGTCCCAACACATGCTCTATACTAGTGATATGCACTTAGAAGATTAGAAGTACTTTTGAAAGGTTTGGAAGCATAATTTACTAATAAAATCATTTAGATTGGAAGCTTCCAATTAATTTTTTTACTATTAAAAGCATAAAATATATATCACTGCTCTAAGGTTGCTGGACGAAATTAAGAGTTTAAATAGACATCTAAATGGTAAAAGTAAAACTTGGTTAAATTATATTAAAACCTTATTAAAAAATCTGCGAAATTTGGAAAAAGGTAAAACTATATCAAAGCTTATAAAAATGGTGAAACTATATCAAACACTTAGTAAAAATTTAGCGAAACTAAAGGTTTTACCGTTTTGCTAAATCCAAAATGAGTTTAGACAAGCAACCTTACACTGCTCTATATGAAACCATCCAATTAATAAATATCACCATCAAACACCTTCTTTTAAATACTATGGTGTATCTACAATCTTATAATCAAGATATCATCAATAGTTTTAAGGTAAGAAATGTATTTGATTTAAACATTCTTATATTATATACTTTATTTATACTTTAATTCAAATTTACTTATTTTAGGCATAATATCGAAAGCTCTATCTAAAGAACTGAATAACTTTTTTAACGTAACAACATTAATAATAATTTGGGCCTATTTTTTAATGTAAATAATGTTAATAATTTATTTTTTTCAACACAAAAATGTTAATAATTTGGAATATGTTTTTTATGTAATAAATGTAAAGATATAATAAAATAGTATTATAGAAACACAAATTTAATATATTGGCTAAATAACACTTCATTACGATAGTGTTGAAATTGTGTTGAAAAATTCATATCATTTTTTATAATTTTTAACCAATTTGTAATGAATTTTTGTTGAACTTGTATTAAAATTCCTATTGTTTTTTTACCAAATTGTAACATCATTTTTTTATAATAATTTATATTTATCACCCAAGTGATGAATTATTATTATCTCTAATTATATGATCTATCGTATTAAAATTTTTGCTTAAGTTATATTTGTGTTAATCTAATTTTATAAATAATATGACAGTTGAATTGTTTTTAAAATCTGAATCAGAATTTCAAATAAAAGAGTTTGACATTTCAATTGTGAGTTTATTGTATTATTCAAGTTTTCATAAAATATCAAATCAGAATTTCAATTTAATAATAAAAAGATTTTTTATGAGATATCAAATCAGAATTTTGATTCAATAATAAAAAAATTTATTTTTAAAGGAAAGTATTACAATCATTTAATTTTTCACTTTTGAGTACTTTCAATTCTCTCTAGAGCTCCTAATAAGTTAAGTTAAGTTGAGTTTTAAAGATAACTCGACTTAACTCAAAAAATTTGAGTTGAATCAAGTTGAGTCAAAAAGTTTTAAAATTCTAACTCAACTCAACTTGAGTTATACTTAAATTTGACTCAATTCAATTCGAGTCAAACTCCATAAATATATTTGCTAATTATATAAATAATAAAATAATAAAATTATATTAAAGATTTGGAGGCTATTATCTAATAATCTACCAATTAGAATTTCGTGAAATCTGCATCATCGTGTTCACCGAGATGCGTTCATCAAAATGATATATGTAGCATTTTCAATGGATTTCTGAACGCTGAGATATTCAAGAAAATGTGTTGAAAAATTGATTTTTGGCTTCAAAGGCTATTATCTCGAGATCTACCGATATGAAATTTGTAAACTCTACACTATCGTGTTCACTGAGATGCGCTCATCAAAATAATATATTTTGCATTTTTAAAAGATCACTAGACGCTGAGATATTCAAGAAAATATGTTAAAATTGTTCATTTTAAGCTTCGTAATTGGTATATTTTCCAAAATTACGGGATTGTATTTTGCTACCAAATTGAGTTACATAAGATGCTAAATATGGATATACTGTTATACAAATTCCTAATAAGGATATTTTTGACAGCTGAAAATTTTAAAATTACTAAAATGAATTACACAAAATTTTTAAAATAGTAACTTGTGTAATATCTATTTACATGAGTCAACTAAGTCAACTCATGTTGAAATGAATTGAGTTAATTTATTGATTCGATTCAACTAATAATTCGATTCAGGTCAAATGAGTCAGAAAATTTTTGACTCGACTCATTAAGAACTCTAATTCTCTTAATCATTTTATTAAATCAAACCATCAAATTTTTTAATTTTTACAAACTTAATAAAAAAATAGCTGCTACAAGAATTATTTGAAAGATGCTAAGGCTGACTATTTAGTTAAAGAAAGGAGAAGACACAACTATAAATATCATTATTATTTTTTCAGAAATAAATTGGAATTCTAGCAGAATGTCGTAATAAGAATAAATCGATGATATAATAGCAATTTTTCTGCTTATAAATATGAGCATAAATGGAGAAATCTGGTGAGAAATTATAGGGTAAGTAAATAAATAAATAATAATATGTTGATAAATATAACTTAATAGTATAAGTAATGTTATCCAATTATTGATTAAGCGGACAGAAACACGTAATCAATTAAGTAGCAGCAAGATTTAGGTCAATTTTTACAATGAATTGGGAGAGGTTTTAATTAACTTAAACTTTACTTAACGTTGATGTACATTCACAATTAAGTTTTCTGAATTGGCAAGTATGAAGACTTATAATTCACTATGTAAGACTCGTAATTTTCTAAGACATTAGAGAAATTACTTTGTTGACATTATAATAAACTTATTATAACCAAGTTGGTAATGTTTAGCTTAAAGTATTTCACAATATTAAATACTTTAACTCATTGGTAACTCTAAATACACTTGTTAATACAAAGCAGATGTTTAACACTTAAGAGATTTATTAACACGAATAAATTAATAATATTAAACATGGTTGACACAAAGTATTTTGATACAAAATATGTTTAACACAAGTGATTATTTTACCGAGACAATCCTATAAATAATCAGTATAAAGAAAGTATACAGAAATAATATGTTTAAAAAATGTATAAAAAACGTAGAAAAATAGTATAATAAATTCGTAAATATTTCTATATACAAGATATTGAAAATTGACTTTTTCTGTATGCAAAAAAATATGGAATGTATATGTCTAATCAGTATATTGTATACGTAATTTTACATAGATTTTATACGTCTAATCAGTATATTGTATATGTTATTTTTGCATAGATTTTATACGTTTAACCAGTATATTATATATGTTATAGATATACGTAATTTTATATATAATT
>CAMKVN010002063.1:0-15130 GCA_946474995.1 Funneliformis geosporum
TGTCTACCTGACCTGGATTTTTCAGGTCGGGTCGGGTCGGGTCACAGGTTGACCTGACCTGATTCGGAGCTCTAAGTCTTGGGATAAGAACAGCGTTATTTAGATATAAAACATTTTGTGTCATAGATTTAAATTTAATTTTAAGAATAAAGTCATCTATAATATTTTTTAATTGATTAATGATGAATTTTTGTTATTGTCAATGCTAATCCAAACTCCTAAGTATCTAACTGATTCTGATAAGTAATATGTTAGAATACTAATTAATTTTCTGATAGTAGAAAGATTAAGAGTAATATTTTGGTTCTGATTTGATGTTGTTAAAATTACAAAGGATTTTTCTAAGTTAACCTGAATGTCATTTAATTGATAGAAAGTATCAGCTATATCAATAATCTGTTTGAGGTTGGAAATGTCATTTGAGATCCAAGTGGTATCATTCATGTAAGAGTAGCAGTAATGTTAACAGAGTCTGATGTTGGAGTTGGATTATTAAGATTAGGAAACCAAGTTTGAGATAAGTTGTATCTTAGATTCGATTTTTAATAAAGGGTCATAGTATATGATTCATAAGAGAGGAGAGATAATTTCACCTTAGTCGATACCAACTAGAATATCGTATTCTGATGATAAGCCATGCTATGTATAAACTCTATTTTTCCTGTTTGTAAAAAGATTGGTGATGATATTAATGAAATTAATAGGAATTTTAAGCTGGAACATGGCTTTCTGAAGCATATAGATGTTTACTCTGTCATGTACTTTAGACATATCCTGAAATAAAATGAATAGATTTTGGGTAGGAGCATGATTCTTCAAAAGTTTGTTTCTTTGAGCCTCAGATCTAGACAATTCCAGAATATTATTGACTATATAAAGTGGATCTATAGTTGAATTATGCAGAAGGTGAATTTTTTTATAGTGAAAAATTTAATATAATGAAGAAAAGTTCTGAAACAAATTATTTATAATTGATAATACTTAATATAGTGAATTTTATTATAAATTTTTCTGTAACTCGTAATTCGAATTTGCATATCAGAATAAGTATAATAAAATGACCTTTAATATAACGAAGTTTTCACTATACTGAATTTTTAAAATGTTATACAATTAATTAATGAATTTTGATCACGTGAATTAAATAAAATCAATTCGCATTTGCTTTTAAAAGTTAGAATTCTGATCAATTCTTTTTTTCATACGCTACTATGAAAACTAAAAATGCACGAAATAAAAATTTCCAGGAGAAAGACCAAGGTCAAAATAATATTTTGTCAAAAAGAACATTATTAACTCTTGCCCAAAAATATGAAATATGTTTTAGAAAAATCATGGAATCTTCTATAAAAAATAAAGAACTAGCTGTAATATATAATGTTAGCGAAGGATGTATAAGTGATACATTAAAAAATCACAAAAATGGCTTGAAATTGATCCCAAATACCTGAAGCTCAAGGTAAAAGACAAATCAAAGTGAGTTTTCTAGAAATTGAAGAAGCTCTTACATTATGGGTATTAAAAGTTTTAGAAAATAGATTGATATTAGTAATCAAGTTTTACATGAAAAAGCTAAGGCATTTGCTTCTCTATATAAAATTGAAAATTTTAAAGGAGGTAATGATTGGATTGATGAGTTTAAAAAAAGACTTAATCTTTCTTATTTTTTAAAACAAGGAGAAGCTGCAAGCGCACCTCTTGATCAACTTGATGAAGTTAGGAAAATACTTCAAGATTTGATTCGTGATTATAGTCTTGAAGATGGTGATGAAACTGATTTGTATTAAAAAATGAAACCTAAGAGAATGATCTCTAATAAACCTGTATCAGAAAGAAAAAATCAAAAGAATGTGTAACAATTCTTTTTTGTTCTAATGCAACTGGTATAAAAAAACTCAAATCAGTATATATAAAAATCTTTGTCTTTTAAAAAATTTACCTAAAACATTTTTGCTAATGGAATATTACTGGAATTTAACAGCTTGGATACAGGTTTCTATCTGGAATATTTGGATTTATTAGCTTAATATAGCAATGAGATTAAAAGGAAGAAAATTTTTCTTCTTGTGGATAATACGTCTGTTCATACTTGATATGAAGATGTGAAATTAACTAATATAAAAATTGAATTTTTACTTTCTAATATCACTATGTATCTTCAACTATGTGATAAAGGTATTATAAACAGTTTTAAGATACCAAAATTCAAACTAATTTTTATAATTAAAATTTTTAATTTTAACTTATAATATTTGCATTTTGTAGGCGCAATATCAAAAATTACTTCTCCAAAATCGTATTAAAGCTTTTGACTATCTACAAGAAACTAGTCATAACAAATTTCCAATTAATATTAAAAAAACTATCAAATATGTAGCTTTAGTCTGGAATAAAGTTCTTTCTCAAACTATATTCAACTGCTGAAATGAAACAGGAATTTTACCAAATGATACAAATCCTTATATTGAAATAGAAGATGAGTATAAAGAGATAAATGAGAATGAATTTAGAAAAATTCAAGATCTAATCAATAAACTTGAGTATATATACCCTCTTACTGCTGAAGAATACATTCGATTAGATCATGAAAATGAGAATGCTGGTATACCATTATCTGAAAAAAAAATTGTTGCTATTCTCAAAGAAAATAATATTATTTCTGATGATGAAGATGATAAGATATTATTTTAGTAACTAATTCTGAAGCTCTAGATGCATTTGATAAAATTTTTGACTATTTGAAACAAGATGGTAATCAAAGTATTATTGATAAAAACACGTTAAAAGCAATGAAAAAAGTTAGAAAATCATTTTATAGAAATCATTTTTTTTCAAAAAGCAAATGAACTTAGATTTATTTTTTGAAGGCAAAGATAGTAATAAGTTAAATGATACTTATAGTGATCTGGTTAGTAATAATAATATAAACAGAGAGGGTGTTAATAATAATATTATAAATATAAAAATATTAATTTTGAGGTTTCGTATTTTAATAAGTTTGGTTTTAATAATTATGAAGAAGATAGTTTTATTGAATATCAACTTGATCAGAATATTCTTTATAAATAATATATAGCAAGTTGGTCATTGGTAATAACATTATTTAATAAAGTAAGATATTTGAGTAATGCAATGTATGCTTTTGTTAATCAATGCGTTAAATCAATAATTAGTATACATGTCACGTGAGTATATCGGTATAGTGAAAATCTTAACTTTATTCGCTATACTATTAATGAATTCCCTTACTATAGCAAAGTGAAACCTTCAGTACACAAGATTCGTTATAGAAAGGGTGAACTGTATACAGTGACTTCAAAGAGAAATTTAAGCATTTTAATCAAATGAAATTAACTTTGATTACATAAGTAAAGTTGTTTAGTAGGTTTAAAAATATACTTATATAAATATTTATTATAATAGGATTAATGATTGTAAAATTATACACATTTTTGTAATTGTATAATTCATAAAATTTTATTTATTTTTATTTATCTGTTCAATGACTTTAAGCATTTTGGTCAAAGAAAATCAATTTTAGGCTTTTAATTAAATTTGTTTTATAAATTTTATTATAATTTGATTAATAATTTTAAAGTTATAAATATTTTTTGTAATTATATTAGCAGTTATCTAATTTACAGACTTATTATAACTGTAATTTTAAATTTTAAAATTAATAAACAATAAAAATTTTAAAATATTTTATTACATAAATAATCATTTTGTTTTTTTTTGAAAATTTTACTGAAATAATAAAGTGTAAAAATGTATCAAATGTTTTTTATATTTTTTTAAAAAATATTAAACAAATTAATAAATATTGAATTATATGATTTTTATTTAAAATAAATATTGCTAAACTAGTAAACAAAAAATTCCTTTTTTAGACAGATTAGTTCAATTCAGATATAACTGATCTAATCTGACCTAATCTGATCTTATCTGAAATTATATGATATATACAGAGTGTAGATAAAAGTTTTCACATATGAATGTAATTATTGTATATCTCAAAATCTAGTGATTCAAATTAGACCAAAATTTTATATATTATAAAAACAATCTAATCTTATAACATATAAAAATTTAGCTAATTTAAATTACTAGGTGCTGAGAAAATCGACATCAATGATAGTATATAAATAATTTTTAATAATTTTTTATAATTTATATATATATCCATTTTCTCAACAACCTATAATTATAATTAGCTCATATTTTATATATTATAATATTAGATTATAATAATAATATATTAAATTTGGTCTAATTTGAATCATTAGATTTTGAGATATTTATTGGTAACGATCGTATACAAAAACTTTAATACTTTTTTTGAAAATTTTTATAAAATATTATTTTATTATTATTTTAAATTTCTTATTAATTAGTAATTAAATTAGCTCGAACTTTGATATATTATAAATATATTATTTAAATATAATTTATAAAAGTTATTTTAATTTGAATTGTTAGGTATTGAGAAAATTGACATTAAATACTATATATTAGAAAGTGTATGAATATTTTTGTTCACCCTCTGTAGATTAGATTAATATATATTTAATTTAGGTTAATTTTATATTTGATCTGATCTGATTAGACCTGTTTAGAGTTCTATCTGGATTTGTTATTTTGAAAAAGAAAAATCTAAGCTAACGAATTGTACTATATTATAAGCTAAGATACATAAACTAGCTTAATCAACTTGTAAGCTATTTTATAGTAATTTAAACTGAGCTTTAGTGAGTCAGCTTATAAAGCTTATAAATCAGTTTATCTTATGTAGAACTTTAATTATTTCTTTGAATGATCTATAATTATTAAAATAGTTAATACATTTTAGTATTAAATTGAATCTATCTAATTGTTTTTTTTAAAACCAAATTATAATACTAAAAGAAACTTGTTTTCTATATGATATTTATTTTTCTTTAAAGATGTAAATAGAAAATAATTTGGTTTTATTTAATATGTTATTTGATAAATAAGTTTAAATCAGATATAGATTATTAAAAGAATTTCATAATTTAGAATAAAAAAGAAAGAAATATTTATAGTATATGTTAAATAATAGTAAATTGATTTTTTTGTTATCTATTATATGAATATAAATAGTTTTTTTATCTTTTAGATTTATGATAAAATTAATAACTATATTAAATCATACAAGTATTTGATTTATATTAATAGATATTTTCTAACTTATAAGATTTTTCAAGTCTAATATTAATTATAAATTAATAAGAATTTCACTAAAATTTCATAAGTTTTATTTGAAAGGTTTTGAAATATTTTTGTATTTTATCATAATATCAATATATATCTTTTTAAAATTACTTTTAACCAATAGTGAGATTAAAAATATTTATTTAAACTTCTTCAAAATTATATAGTTAATTCGATAAAATTTTAATAAGAGTTTAATATAATTTTATCATAATTTTTTAGTTTTAGCATTTATTATAATAGTTTTATTATTTTGGTATTTTATTATAAGTAATTATAAGATTTTAATATAGCTTTGTCAAAGTTTTAATATTTTAGCATTTTAGTAACTCTAATATGATATTTTAAAATAATAGAATCAGATCAGTAACTGTAAAATCAATAGTAAGAAGTTCAAGATAACATTTATTTTTTTGCTAATAAGTCAGCTTTATCATTGTAGAAACCATTAGAATATTCTTTTACTTTTATAAGTAAAACTTAAAGTTATAAGATTAAAACAATATATTCTCTAGTTTTTCTAATAACTTTAGATAAGATATAGTTCTTTACTAAAATCCCATAAAGTTCTAATTTTCTATTTTATTTAAAATTTTTAGTATATTACTTTATATAATATAGTTAGGCTTTGCTTTCTTTACTTAATAGTCTATTTATACAGTTTTTTTCAAATAAACCACTTTTTAGCCAAATTATTCCACTTGTTTTTTTATTATTTTTAATATTCTAGTTTAAATTTACTAGTATTCAATATCATTATATCATATTATGATTAATATTAATTTTTTTGTTACTTAAATATTTTCATATTTTCTTGTATATGTAATAAATTCTATCTTCTATTTTATAAAATATGAGATTTGTTTATATTTAATAACTTGTTTTACCTTATGATAAATAATTTTATTAGAAACTCTTAATATATTTTATTTATTATACTTGGTATAATAAATTGGTATAATACATACATCTATTAGATGATCAATAATTATAATACTTTTATCATATAGTGATTCATATATTAATTCAATTTAACTGAAATTTTTAAGCTATATGGAAGCTTTGCAGTAGAAAGGGAGGAAACTCTAAAAAAATTAAAATTTTACTTTCTAAGCTAATTATGATTTTTTTAGTAAAATAAGTTCAGATTTAACATTAACTTAAAAAATTTTTTTTAGAGTTTCCTCCCTTTCTACTGCAAAGTTTCTATATATTCTTTTTATTTTAAACTTTTAAAATAAATAATATTATAAAAAAATAGGTTACTTATTTTCTGATGATAATATTTTATTTTCAAAAATATAATAAGTTATAATAATTATTTTTTATTTTTTTATTTCATTAATTATATAAATTATATCTAAATTTATAATATATCAGATTTTATCATAATATTATCATGAAAATTAACTTTATATAACTTTTGCAAATATTATAGAAATTGATACAGATAACAATAATAAATAGGATGATTTCAAAAAGTTTTTAGAATATATAATAAAATAGAAACTAAAAGTGTAAAATAAAGATAATAAATTATATATTTTACCATTATATATATATTAGGTAATATTTATTTAAAATAAATATTAGTATATCAATAATTTTTATAAAATTATTTTATAAATTTTTTATTAAACAGATTATTATCTTTAGTTTTTTAGAATAAATACTTTCTACTATTTTAATGTAATATTAATATTATTTTATTAAAACTATATAAATATCATAAGACGTTAGATTAACAAATTTAAAAATCATATAAAGTAAATCTATTTAGAATAGAAGTTGTTATTTCTATTATAAAAATTAATAAAAAACATTTATTTTTCAATATAAATTTTAGATTATTATTGATTTTTAAATACATAAATTTTATCATTTAAATATGAACCTTTCTTATTTATATCTATTTAGCTTTTGCATTTTCTATTATTCATTTAATTTCTTATTATATTCAATGATATTTTTATTATTTTATTAGTATTTTCATATTTAAGCATTTTGCAATAAAAAGGTGGAAATTAATATGATTAATTGGATTTGATTAATAGTTTAGACTTATTTATTCCATTTTATTAGAAGATAAATTGTTTTATTTTTTTGTAATTTTCTATAATTTATATTAGGATAATGTTTTTATAATAAATAATTGTTTTATTTAAAAATTCATTATTAAAGCATTTTTTTACGCATATTTTTAGGTAAATGCTTCTTAATAGCCTTTGTTAATTCAAATTTTATTAAAATCATTAATCAGATTACAAATCTATAAAATCAATCTTGAAAATTATACAATAAATAATTATTTCATATTATTGTTAATATAACTTATTACAAATTAGCTTTAATCTTGAAAATTTTTCGATGAATTACGAAATTTGGCGTTAATTGGTATAACATTTTACAAATAATGAAAAAATCTCAAAAGCGAGCGGATTTATCTGTGACCAGCCAGTTGAATATTTTATATGTGAATTCATTAAAAAACGTGATTTTATACTATAATATTATGGTGATACAACATCATACCACAATGGGATACGCATTTTGATGAATTCACAAATTTACAAATTAAGTATTCATAAAGTGACAACATATATAAATATGTAAACAAGTACAAACTTTTGATGATAAATTTATCGGGGAAGAAAAAGCTTTTTTTTTTCCACGGTCAAAGAATTATTTGCTAGTAATTAATTTTCAGGTTTAAAGAGGAAGAGTAAGGTTTTATATATTTTCTACTTAAATACGCGTACACGAAAAAGCACTTGTGAAAGTAGAATAAGATTCTGGCTCATTTCATAAACCTTCTTTCCTACACTTTCCTTTGCCCGATTTAGCTTTAATTCCTTAAAAAATTTTTTTTTAAAAAAATTTACGTTAATTACTATTGTAGTTGTTATGACTTCTATAGGAGAAAGTTCTACGTTTAATGCAAGTGAGAAAGCAGCAAACGAATTTTACAACTGGGTTCGTCAGAATATAATCGCATTTCTTTTATTCGTTTCCCTTTATTCTATATCATATAGTTTATTACAACGATTTCGAAGAAAAAACAGGGTCTCAGACGTAGAAGAAGAAGAAGATGATCTATATGGCATTGATAATTTAATCATTATCATCTTATGTGCAGGAGGATTGGCAATGGCATTTGCTGGATTTTTATTATTGCCATTTACCATGATAGCAACGACTTTGCTGCATAATGAACTATTCTCTGGAAATTATTATTTGAGTTGGTTGAATGCTGAATTATTGGTGACTTTGTGGAATTATACATTTATCGGTTGTAATATTGCTTTATTTGCTTTATTACCCTTCGCTTTTTTCTATAATGAAACCGATCAACTTCGAACTTTTTTCGCCAAGGCAAGAGAAACCTTGACTATAATGGTTTTGGTTGGAATGTTGATGTACGCGTTTATTTATATTTTAAAATTGATTTTCGGAATGTCGGGCGTAGATGAATTGGAAATTTTGAATTTATTTACATGTGTAGGAGGTGCATTAATATGTTTAAAAGCAACGCCAAAAGGTTATATTGCAATATTTTCGTGGATTAGCAGACTTCCTTTGCGGCCAAATTATCGAAGATCCTTAAAGGAAAAATTGATACAAAACAAGATGGATATTACTGTATGGCAACAAAGGTTGGAGAATTTAGAACGTGGGTTGAGGTCATCGCACGGTGCAAATAACACAATGTCACGTTCTGCTGTATTGGTTCCTTCAGCAGCCTCACAATGCCCTTATTCATCCGAAAAGTTGTACGCACCCATTAATGGACTGGCCAATAATACATCTAATAGATCAAGTAATCTTTCGAATTCAAGAAGAGAAATCATTGCAAAGCTTAAAAAACTTGAAGAAGAAAGACGACAAACGCAAAAAGATCTATCTCACTCTGCACTTTATCGTAATATATTGTTTTTGGTTCTTATCCTAGTCAGTCATTGTATTTGGTTTCTTGTACTTGGTCACATCTTGTACACTTTGGTAAAGAGTTTGTTAGTTGATGATGAAAAAGACTTAAAAAATTTGGAAGCTCTTTTTGGCAAACAAACCGTATCAATCTTTGGAAGATTTGGCACATTGAATGACATTACATTGATATTTTATTTCACCTCGGCAACAATTATTGGAGTTTATTCCATTTCACCATTTAAAAGGATCAGACCTCGCTTCGGAAGGATGACCGTTCAACATATGATAACAAATGTTACAATTTTATTGGTTATAAGTAGTTCATGGCCTGCTTTGGTTAGAATCTTGGGTTTGACAAGATTAGGTTCAGCTGGACCTTATGAGAATTTTAGTACAATGACAAATACAGGACAATACCTTGCAATGGTTTTTAGGGTTTGTACTCTGATCACAACGGTTTTCTCAATGCTGGAATATTATGTATTGAGGAATCTTCGACGTGTACGGGATACGATGATCAGACATCCTTCTCGTCCTTCTGTTCTTAATGAAATTCCACGTAATCATAATCATGAAAGGTTTCATCATCAACAACAGAATGGTAATATGGATGAAGCACATTTGAGTGGATACTTTATTCATCATTCTCCACCTGATCATCATGGTATGCGACGATAATATGACAAAGCGACTGTCAAGATTTTTCTTTTCTTTTTTATTCAGTTGCGGGTCAATTGGAATTATAAATATATACGGATAAATTTGGTAAATATATATGTGCAGGTTGGGATACAAACTCATCAATATACACATCATCAATAACAAAAAAAAAAAAAATTTTAAAAACTTCGATTTATTTTATTAAAGGATTATCTTATTAATTACATATATATTTTGTTTGCAATCAAAATTTGTATTATATATTATATTTTTATTTCAATGCATTCATTTCTTTTAATCCTCATTTTAAAAGGACTAACGGGGGTGATTTCACGGGTTTTTACCTTAATCTATAGTTAATCCTTAACCCCGTTACTTTTAAGTGATTTGTAAATTTTTTTTTTAGGTAAGTAAATAGCAGAAATAGTATTATTATTTTATACATAAATACATACAAACATACAAAAATAGACTTTAGGCAATGAATATTATATATTTAAATTATTAAAAAAAAATACACTTTTTTTCAAAAAAAAAAAAAAAAAAAATCGTAATAAATGAATATCACTTTGCGCTGAAAAAAATTTTAAATTCATTCTGACAGACGAATCGTATTATGAACTAATAATTTTTATTACAACCGAAATGGGGATAACAATAATAATGTCGCCCTCTAATATAAGGTTCAACGAACCAAGGAGCTGATAAGATGAGAATAGAATTCCACACAAAGAAACCAATTCCCTTCATTACATAATTGTTTTGATCAACTTTCGTAATTTTTTTAAATGAGACCGTAATGATTTCCCAAACGATAATAATGATACCATGAAATATGAAAAGGGTAAAATGTTCACCAGTACCTAAACCAAATAGGGATTGCACGATATATTCATGAAATAAAGCGCTCCACCAGAATCCAGCGAAAACTCCAAACATATGAGCCAATTCTTTTTTGAATGGTAAAGAGGAAGGATAATAATGATTTACAAATTGTTTACAAGGTAGGTAACCTAATTCGACAAAACAATTACGATAGAGTTTATGCCACCTTATTGACCAAAATTCCGAAGGAGAACAAGATAAATGTGGAGAATTGAATAGTGAAGGGGTATGAAATAAGAAATCATATAACCAATATTCTAGATTTGATAAGTAATTATGTGGGATTTTTAATTTAATCAAGAAATTAATATGAGGGAAAGATTTCTTTTTGAGGATCTCAGAAGTGGAAGAAACATCCTTTGTAAATTGAATGGAATATAACAAACAAGAAGCTATTACCAAATAAATATCATACATCCAAATCATATTCCAATAAATTATACATCCATAAATTACACAATAGAATGCATGAATTGGTGATAAGAAAAATTCTTGATTTGATGGGGATGTAAAATATTGAAGTACACGAATTGGATATGGCACGGAAGAAATATCTGGCATGTAATATTCTATAAAGATTAACAATATTTCAAGAATCATCGATGATTTTATAAAAGAAATAAAGTTGGTAAGGACATATCTCGAGGATATTTTAGGCAAATCATTTTTATTTTTATTCATGTAATTTTGTTTTCTCCACCAAAATAAATTATAATAGAAGGGTATTATTTTTGAGTTGCCTTGTTTTAATTGTTTTAACCAAATTAACATCTTCCAAGTATACGTGATAACTATAACGGGAAAGATTCCTTGATACATACAAGGATAATGATATCCATAATTTAATGGTAAGAGACAATAAACTAATACTATAGAATAAAGTGTGCAAAAATGGAAAGATGATTTTGGCGATGAAAGCGTTAATAGGATAAATGAAAATTGTAAAGAGTAGATCAGTGTGATGTAAAGTGAAAATGGAAGAGTTTGTGGAAGGAATCCACTCAAGAGGGAAAGAAAGTATTTTAAGTATGAGAAGAAAGATATAAAGGAGGAAATTATTATCGGTAATGTTATTTGTTTTTCTTCAGATGATGATATTTCTTGTGAAGATATATTTGAAAATAATAAGATTAAAAGAAATAAAAGTGAAGTTTGAAATATTAACTTCATTTTTTTTTAAAAAAGGTATAAAAAGGAGAAAATCAGAAAATCTCGGAGAAAAAAAATTGATGATATTTATAATGTTGTTCCCCGGCCCGGACCAGAATGGTTATAGAATAAATAGTGCGAGTAAACAAATATAAATAAATAAATTAACACCATATTGGGCAAATTAAAAAACAAATTTTGACCAAAATTAAAATCTTAAAAAATAATGATTGTTTGGGAAATCATGTGTCGAAATTTGTTTCTCTTATCATTAGATTATCACATTTTAGCTTTTAACCTTGATAGGATAATAAAAAAATATATCATATATTTTATTACTTTCAAAATAAAAAGATTCTATTCTAAATTGTAATTATTTATTATTTGATAAACCATGCATTATTATTATTGTATAAATAAATAAAGGATTAGTAATAGCGTGAAATGAGTGATGTTTTGATATTGTAATATTGTAAAATTAAATTTATTTGATCACAGTATGTAATATAAAATGAAAAAGAATTGATATTAATAATTTTTTTTTGTTTTCAAATAAAAAAAAATTGTAAATTGTAAGTAATTATTTAATGTTCAAGCATGACATTTTTCATATCCAATTTTGTCATATTCACTTTTATATTTCCATATCCTAAAAAAATAATAATTTTTTTCTTTTTAAAAACTTTTTTCAAAATAAAGATCAAATAAATATTTAAGATTTACCCTTTTTTCCAAATGGCATAACCTAAAGAAAGGATAGCTAATTCATATAAAATAGAAGAGGATAATAACATAATAGATAAGTTAACTAAATGGTTGTTATTAGAACAAAATATTGTTTCACAAAGTTCTTTTATAAACAGTATTAAAGATCCGTAAAGAAAGATAGGAATTATATTGAAAATTGTAAAAATAACATAATGTGGTAATGATTGTGCATAAATCTAATAAAAAAAATAATAAAAGGTAAAAAGAAAAAAACTGTGTTAGAATGAGACAAAATGAAGGAAATACGTTAGGACGAAGGATATATATAAATTTCGATACTCACGGTGATAACGCTTCCTATGACTAAGCCTGGTACAATTAAGAAAAATAACCAGTCAGAAACACGCATATAACCGTTGATTTGTTCACCTAACGTTTTTGGAATCAATATAATCGCAGACGTTATATATATCGTGTTTAAAAATATAAATACTCTCTCTAAAGGATGTATTGGTTTAATCAATCTTTGTAATTTTTGTATTATTTTATATGAATTTGCAAATAATCTAAATATTTTATTAAAATAATAAAAACCCATCCTTAGAAGTGTAAAAAAAAAAGTGAAGGAAAGTGAACAAAAAAGAAATTGTTTGGATAAAAAGGAATTTCTTAAACGATAAACAAATAATAGTGTGACCATATTGTATGACAATTGTGTTACACTTGATCATCCCAGAGATGGGGTATAAAAAGACCTTTTAAGAATAAAATGTTCCGAGTACAACATTAGCACTGCAATCAATTAATTATTTAAATATAAAAAAGATAAAAAGAGTATGAAAATAGATTGACACGTGAAAAATATTATGACTTTCAAGTTAAAACCAAAATAAAATAATATATTCAGTTATTAGAATATTGAGTTTCAGGATTCAAGAAACTGCAGAACTGCATAACCTAACCCCTTCAAATATGTGTGACAAATAGATACTATAAAATGAAATTTGACAAGTATCACAAAACAAAAATTTTCATCCCGGCCGGCATTACGACATTAAGAAATTAACAATGTAATAACCTATAACGCTAAAATATTCTACTAAAAATTATCAGTAGTTTATTATATTATTTTTTAAAAAATCGAAAATATCTCTTTAATATATAAAATTTAAAACAATTATATAAATAAATATATAATAATATATAAAAATTATTTGATTTTTTTAGCAATTATATATAATAAAAATAAAAATTATAAATATAATTATTATTAATATAATATATTAAGATAGCTATTTAAACTATTCTTAAATTTTTTAAATTTTGATATATTTGTGATTAAACTATTTTATTTATATTTATATTTAAGAAAAATTTATTTAATAAAATGTTTTTTTATATTATTAATTATAATAAATTTTAAATAGAAATTATTATAATATATAATTATATATACTTTTAATTTTAATTATTAATTCATATAAGATTAATAGATATTTAATAATAATAAAAAAATACTAAGAAGCAATAATAATAAATACGTATAACTCTAAAAAACTTGTTAAATAATATTATAATATCAAAATTTTATTATAAACTACTATTACCTAAGTGAAAATGAGGCACAGCAAATCACATGATCAGAAATGTGATACAAAAAGCATGATTAATATTTATCATAATCGCAGAAACGATCTGGGGTAAGTGCTGGGAAAATGGACCAAATCGATATTTCATACATTTTGAGATAAATGAGTATTTGTGTTTATACCGAATATCTGAACCATAATAAAAACTAGACAAAAACCAGTTGATATTCTGAATTTAGTATGAAATTTGATGATCATTTTCGAACAGCTGACTCGAATTATTAATTTATTTTTTTTAGATAATTTTTCTTCTAGAACAAGTTTAAGGAACTGCTTTTTATGTGGCACAAACTAACCTTTTCTTTTTTTCCTTTAGATTTCGAGTGTCTTTTCAAAAAAAAAATTTTTTTTTATTTTAATTTCATGTGTTGTTCGTCCATTTGCATTATAATTGACCTTAGGAACGGAACCTGAACGAACAGACAAAACTGAACGACAGTTCCTGATAAACTATTGAGATAAGTTCGTTCCTTTTCTTTTCTTTTATTTTTTTTTATTTTGAGGGAACGTAATTAGCGTTCCCTTTCCTCTATTTTTTAGGAACGGAACCTGAACGAACGGACAAAGCCGAATGAACAGTTCCTGAGGTAAGTTCGTTTCTCTTTTTTTCTTTTCTTTTTTTTATTTTGAGGGAACGTAATTAACGTTCCCTTTCCTCTATTTTTTAGGAACGGAACCTGAATGAACAGACAAAGCCGAACGAACAGTTCCTGAGGTAAGTTTGTTCCTCTTCTTTTCTTTTCTTTTTTTATTTTGAAGGAACGTAATTAACGTTCCCTTTTCTCTATTTTTTAGGAACGGAACCTGAACGATCGGACAAAGCCGAACGAACAGTTCCTGATAAACTATTGAGGTAAGTTCGTTCCTTTTTCTTCCTTTTCTTTTTTTTATAATTTGAAGGAATGTAATTAACGTTCCCT
>CAMKVN010002064.1:0-15130 GCA_946474995.1 Funneliformis geosporum
GTAAATTTAATATAGTTGTCCAAAAAATTCGTTATATAAAAATTCGCTATAGAGAGGTATGACTGTAGTCATGTAAAAAGATGAGATATTTGAAACCCCTTCTTGATAATCACGTCATATGTATCACTTCTCTTAAGCACTGCTATATATTTTTATCTTTATAATAATCATGTATGAGAAATAGTATATCAGTCTGATACATAAATTTGAACATATTATTTTTCCATAATTGACTCTAGAAATGTCTTTTAGAGTGGTATTATTGGTTTGGTAAGACTTCTGATTTTTATAAAATCTTTGCATTCACTTAGATAGAATCAGTTTCCCTTTTTTTACACATATTTCTTAAGGATTTAGAGTTATAAAAATATCCAGTAGATTGATAATATATCTCTCGTAGAATAAGATTCTGTTCTATACTATTAGTCTCATCAGGATTTATCATAATTTGCATTAGCTCATTTTTAAGGTAAGATTATTATGATAGTATTATAAATTAGGATAAAATACCATATTTAATACAGCATATTCACAGCTTTTAGATATGAATCAGGAGCTTTTCAGTGAGCTTTGAAATGAAGTTTCTATTAATATGAGTAATGAGAAAAAAATTCAATCTCTAGTAAAAAAGCTTAAATAATGTTAGAGAATAATATCTTATCAAGATTCTACCATTTTAATCCATAAAGAGAAGATAGGAAAATTTTAAATCAGAAATATCTGATTTGTAAAAATAGCTTAAGGTTTTATAACAGGATAAAAATTCAAAGATGAGGTTGTGTCTAAAGTTCTGAATGAGCTGAGCTAACTTTTGAGTCAAATGAGTTAAGTTAAGTTAAGTTAAGTCAAATTAAAAAAATTTTGACTCATTTAACTTGAGTCAAGTTTCAAGTTAAGCTTGACTCAATTCAAGATAATTTGAGCTAAACTCAAGCCTAAAGTTGAGCAAAACTTGAGTTCAAAATTGAGCTAAACTTAAGTAAAAATTTAACAAATTTTTTTTAAAGGAAGTATAAAAAAATCGTTCAGATAAAATAATATATATAGTTCTAAAAGAACAATCAATAAATTATTATTCTATAGGAATGATAAAAAAAAAATATTCTGATAGAATTATAGTATATCATTCTTAAAGAATAATAGAAGAATTGTTCTAATAGAATAATAATATATTATTCTAAAGGAATGATAGAAAGAATCATTCTGATTATATATAAAGTCAAAATGGATTATTTTAGATATCTGAAATAGTTAAAATGGTTGAAATCATTTCGACTATTAAAGGATAAAATTGTGAAATAGTCAAAATTATGTTATATCACGATTTTTCATATTGAGAAAAAAATAAAAAATATATGATCTTAATCAATACCATTCTGATTCATATAAAACTACTACCATTTGATTCCTTGTGACTGGATGGATCTAATAAGCTAATATTTATTGATTTCAGATTTTTAAATCGTAAGATAATCGCAATTATATTATCAGCTAAAATTATAAATCAATAAATTCTACTTTAAATAAAAGGTCTAGATTTAAAAGTTAATCGCGAATATCTCGAGATGAATTGATCCAAAATCAATAAATATTAGCTTATTAGATCTATCTAGTCACAAGAAATCAAATGGTAGTAATTGTATATGAATCGGAGCAGTATTAATTAAAAACATACATTTTTATTTTTTTAGAATTTTTTTTCTATATAAAAAATTATGTGATATCAACTATTTTGACTTTTTATTTTGACTTTTGGATTTCATTTCAACTTTATATATAATTCTAATAGAATGATAATGCATCATTTTAAAAGAACGAATGATAATACATCATTCTAAAAGAACGATAAAAGATTCGTTCTGATAGAATAATAATACATCATTTTTAATAGAATGATGAAAAGTATCATTCTAAAGGAATAATTAAATTATTATTCTGAAAGAACAATTTATTATCGTTTTTAAGGAATAATTTATTATTGTTCTAAAAAGAACGATTTATTATTATTCTTAAGAAATGATTTTATTATAGTTTCAAAAAGAATGATTATTTATTTATCGTTCTATTGGAACGATTCTTCTATTGTTCCTTTAGAACTATTTATTATCATTCTATCAGAATGATTCTTCTATCATCTCTTTAGAACAATTTATTATAGTTTTATCAGAATGATTTTATTTATCATTCCTTTATAATAATGTTTTATTGTTCTGTTAAAATGATTCTTCTATCATTCTATCAGAATGATTTTATTAATCATTCCTTTAAAACGATATTTTATTATTCTATCAGAATGATTCTTCTATCATTCCTTTAGAATAATATTTTATCATTCAATTAGAACAATTTTATTTATCAATCCTTTAGAATGATATATTATTGTTCTAGTAAACGATTTTATTTATTATTCTTTTAGAATGATTTTTTTATTATTTTATCAAAATGATTCTTTTATCATTCCTTTAAAATGATGATTTATCATTTAATCAGAATAAATAACTTGAGTCAATTTGAGTTGAGATTTAAAAATTTTTTTGACTTAACTCGACTTGACTCAATTTTTTTGAGTTGAGTTGAGTCTTATTCAACCTGACTCATTCAGAATTCTAGTTGAATCTATTCAAGATAGCTAAATGATAGAGCTCAAAAATAAGGTTAGGAGTCTTAAAGTAAGAATTCAGATTCTTATAAATAAAAAAATTTTAATAAATGCTTTAAATGTGACAATAACTAATCTTATTGCATATATTAATAAAGGGTTAGATTAAGTTGAAAATCATATTAAGAGAGTTGGTATACCTATACAGAATCCTACTAATATTATAGATGGTATCAGAGTCTTGTTAAATACTATTCAGATTACTTTGCAAAATATTACAGCTGAATGTGATTAATATCAGAATTTATTACATGATTTAATTTAACGAGTAAATAATCTTAGAAATCAGTTAAATGATAGTAAAATCAGAATTTATGATTATAACATTTATTAGATGAATTTCAAGTTCAGGTTGAAAGAACTGTGAGAAAAAGAGTCAATACTTAAGAAGAGTGGGATCTGATTATTCTGGATTATAATAATAAAAGGAAAGAATCCTACTATTGATATTTCTCATATTAGGATAAATATAGGCATGATTAAGAATTATTACAGAAAAATTTGCTAAACAGCTATTGTATCAGCAAAATATCAACTACCTTTAGCAAAATACCTGACAGTTGCAGAAAATATTTAAAACCAAATAAATAGGATATTAGTTATTATATGAGAAAACAAACTTGCATTAGCAAATTGATATGTAAAAAGTTTTGTTTTTTAACTAATGATTAGGCAAAGAGATCAGAATATTTTAAATTTGCAGGGATAAATTTTGACGCTTTAGAATAACCTATTAGGAAATATGATAGATGCTAGATGTTTACCAGTATTAATTATGATTATATTGGTTCTTACAAAAACTAAGCCCTATATAAGTCAAGAATCTTTTAATAATTATTTAGATAGATTTATTCAATTAATATTATTTGCACAAGAGCATATGATTGTTCTTAAAAATGCAAATGCTAAAGATTTCGATGATGCTGTTAAATGTGATATTTTTAAAGTTCAGATAGAAGGAAAATATTTATCAGTTCCTGCTTAAGATCTATATAATAAAAATGCTAATATTAATTCTCCAGCTACTCTACGTACTTAGATGAGATTATATTATTAACGAGAAATAGTAAGTAATCAGTAATCAGCACTTCAAAGATTAACTTAAGAAAAATTTCTACTTACTGACTCGTCAGATACTTATAAAAAAGAATCTGATCTTTATTATTAGGTGTAGCAGATAATAATACACAAACTATAGGATTTCTTAAGAATCATTTATCAGGTAGGTAATCTTTCTATATAGATGCAAGCTATCACTTCTGCTAGTATTAATGCATTTTTTACAAATCTAAAAGATATGTGATTAGAATGTGCTTCCAATTTAAATGAGATACAAAATCGATATCTATCTTTACATTAAACTCTTTTGCAATTTTTGGATATTCCATATAATCACCTTTTCTTATTGATTTTAAACCATCTTCTTTATAATGAGGACTGTCATTTACTATGATATAACTAAAGCATTCATCAGAATCAGAGATCTTTATTTTTTTCTCTGCTTGCTATTCTTTCTTTCATTTATTTTATAAAAATTAGATTGCATGTGAGGCCTTCCTTAGCCTTTCATTTAGATATTACAATAATTCTACTACTTAAAACTAACATCTTAGAAAGCGTTTTCAACAATTTTATGAATTAAATATAAGTTATTAATACTTATAACCTTTCACATAATCTTTTTCAATAAACCTAAAGAGCTCAGAATTTTCTTACTTTACAGTATCAATTTCTCTCATAAAGAGATTATCTAGCCCAAAATTGATCACCCCTTCTGGTATACTGAAATATTTTTCTTGCCGGTGAAATAAATGGGAAATAATACCTCTTTATATGCTATTTTAAGATCAAATGTGTCATTTTTTATTATAAGATAAGCATTTACTTGATCACACAAGCTTTTCATTGCATTCATAGTAATTTTGACTATTTAGGTCTAATACACTTCTTTAGAAAATTCTTTTTTAAAGAAGGTTTTATCACATTTTTCATAATACTTATCTAAGCAGGTGAGATATAAAGAATCAGCATCACCGTATTTTATCCTAAATTTTTTCTTTGTTACAAATTCTGCAATAAGATTAAGGTTATTTTTTTCTGCTGAAATAGTTCTTTCAGCTAATTCATGAAAAAAGATTGAAGATTTTGAGTTTTTTGCTTTCTTATAAAAAGTGTTTATATATATACCTTTAAAGCTCTTTGTTTCAAATCTAAATAATCATAATCGAAGTATACAGATGAATATTCTGAATTTAAGCTCTACAGAAATCTTTTGCTTTTTTTTTAGCTAAACTTATCATCTTCTCAAGTTGTTGCTTCTTCTTTTCTATGAGACAAAATATGCTTTAAGCTCTACTCTCCTATTGAATAAATTCTCTAATACAATAGGATATAAACCCTTCTTTTCAAATTGATTATCATATCTTACATTTCAAGTTTAAACAATATGATTATTAAATGGAAACTCAATCTTATGCAAGTTGCTTCTATTATTTTGTATAATATCAGCCTTTCTGGAGAGAGATTATAAGTCATAATGAGACTGAGATATAATGAAGCAAATCCAATCCTATTACAAGTTTTCTTATTTTAATTTACTTTTTAGATGAAAATATGTATGCATCAGAATATTTTTCTTTTTTTATATTTTCACATACTCTTGTGCTAAATACTATATTACATTTAAAAGCATAAGTATCCAGAAGGTTTCATATTTTCATTCTATTTGTATGATAATATGAGTTGAACAAAGATACATAAGCTATAGAAGTGATTTTTCTGTAATTATTTATTTGACTTAGCTTTACTAAAAGCTTCTGGTAATGCAATGTATCTATTAGAGTTCCTCAAAATTGAATCGAATTAAATATTTAAGCAATTTAAATTTGATTTGATTTTTTCAAATTGAATCGAATTGAATCAAATTGAACTCAAATATTTGATCAAATTAATTTGAATCGATTTGAATTTGATTGAATCAAGTTAAATTGAATCAAATATTTGTCAAATTAAATCAAATCAAATCAGATCAAATTAAATTAAATTAAATTGAGTCAAATATAAAAAATTTTTAATTTTTACAATGATATGAGGCCTTTGCAATAGAAAGGGGGGAAACTGCCGGAAAAAATTAATTTTACTTTATATGCCAAATATGATTTTTATGCTGAAATATGTTCAAATTTAATATTAACTCACTTTTTATTTTTTCGACTGTTTCCCCCCTTTCTATTGCAAAGGCCCAATATATCAATTAAAATTTAGGAAATTAATTTTATAAAAATAATAAAACTTTTTGTTAAATTATCTTATATAAAACAACTTATTTAATATTATCAATTTGCTTTGTATTATTAACTGTACTTAATGTTATTTTGCTTTGTATTATTGACTATACTTAGTATTATTAATCTGCAAAAAAAAGTTTTTTAAATTAATTTTATAAATATGTAATATATTAAAGTAAGTTTTATTTTTTAATTATATAATAAAATTTTAATGTTACTTTAGAAGCTAAAAATTTGTAAATTTTAAAAAAAATTTATATGAAAAAATTTCATGATTAATTTATAATAAACTTTTTAGAATTTATAAGAATATTAAAGTTTATTAAGTATAATTTAAATTAACTAATTATTATAGAATTACTATTTTTTTTTAAAAAAAATATTATATTAAATAATATTATCTCTTAATTATAAATTTGTAAGAATAATAAGAATAATAATACAATGTTTATTTATAAAAAAAAAAAGATTTGAATATAATTTGATATATAAAATCCTATTTGTCATTTTTTATTTATTTATTATATGAAAGGTTTGCTAGAAAAATGGAGCTCTGAGCATTTTTTATTAAAAATTTAATTTTTACTGCATTTTAATCTAACTTATCAAAAATTAAAATGCAATAAAAATTAAAATTTTAATAAAAAATGCTCAGAGTCCCATTCCACTTTCCTCTCATATAGTTAATTTTTTAATGCCGGCCGAGTGTTCATAATTTCGGCCAAAATTACTCAGCTTAAATGATAGTATATTTATTTGGAATAGCAATTTTATTATGCATGATATTTGCTTAGTCAGTTGCAACAAATTTTATTATTGGAACACAAGTATATTGATTTTCCTAATAACAAATTCTTCATGTTACATCGGCTTATTAATCCAAATTAACATTGAAACAGAAAACTTGATTTTCGTTTCGGGTAACCATCCCGGGCCCACATTTATCAGTCAAGTAATGCATATAAGATTTTCCGTACTTATTTAGAATGAAATAAACTTTCTTATCTTATTTAAATGTTATTCTTTGGAAAGACCATAAAAAATGGAATTAAGAATTTTTTGAATTTGGAACTGTAACAACAGTAACGCACCTCATGATTCAACCTTTTTAAAAAATGTTGATGCTTATTACCAAATTCTCTACCTTATGACCAGTGATGTGCATTTATGCTTACAATAATAGTATAAAATTTGATTGGAAGCTTCCAATGCAAATGATTTATTAGAAAATTATGCTTCCAAACCTTCCAAAGGTGCTTCCAATAGTGCTTCCAATCTTCCAAGAGAAAAATCACTGCTTATGGCTTTAAAAAGCATTTCTATATTTCTTGTGAAATGAAAAAAATATTTATGATTCGATTCCAATAAGGTTTTTTTTGATACCCGGTAACATTTTTAAATTCGGAACTTTTCGTAGCGGATGTCCAGGTAAAACTCATTTAATATCAACAATAATGCTTTCAATAGAAGAAATTGTGATTTTTAAGGAAGATTAAATCGCATAAAGACAAAAGGATTTTTTTTTTGTTTACCTTTATGTAATGTTAGCCGAAAAATTTTTTTATAAATATTTTTCTGTGAAGGAATAAAGGATTCATTTAAATCAATCCTTTTCTCCAAAGAGTGTGATGAATATTTATTATATGAAAAAAAATTTTAAAATATCTTGCGATATTTGTATCTTTCGAATTTTGAATCTCAAGTTGAATTTTTCTATTTCTTAGTTCAGAAATCAAGCTAGTGTATGTATCATGGGTTTTCTTTTGAAAACAAACATATTTGATCTCGTTTATATGATTATGCTTGTTACACTTTATTCGAACGTTTAACCGATTTACCGTTTGAATGTAAATATTAACGAATTGAAATTATTTGCGTATTAATTAAAACATTTGTGACATTTATTAGGCAGCTTTTATCGGAAAAATGTTTCATTCTTTTATGATTTATGCAGCGGATTAAAAAAAATTTATTATTTTTACGTATAAGTCAATAAATAAATGAAATGTTTTCTCAAAAGAAATATTTTTATTAAATGAACAGAACTTCTGATAGGTCAATTGATTGACAAAAACGTAAATCACTAACTTATCAAGTTCTATTTAACACCTCCTAGTTTCATAAGAGTCTCAGGAAACCTAAAACTAAAGGAGACATTAAATTATTATTAATGTTACCATGCATCATTAGCAATAATTCAAGTTGTTTCACTTTCTTTTGAAAGAAATGATATAAATACTCTCACTTACTTTTCTTCCAGACCGAAAAAAAAATAAAATTTTACAATCAATCAAAACAATCAAAACTTATAAAACTTAATCATTTTACCCACTAGAATTCCAACATGCGTTCATCAACCCTTACACTTTTCGTTTGTGTTCTCTTATTCACAATTACATTATCTTTTGTTCAAGCAGAAGAAAAACATTCATTAAGTTATCCAATCGAAAATGTTCCTGTTTTTAAACGTGATCACGATGATCACGTTGAAGGTGATGGTCACAATGATCACGATGATAAACATGGTTCAACCGGTTATGGAGGTTCTTCTGCCGCTTCTTTGTCCATTCAATGGTCTTTGATGGCTGTTGCCGCGACATTTCTTACAACTTTAATTGGATTCTGATTTATATTATTCTCGATTGATATATAATTGTTGAACAATTATTCTCGATAAAAAAAAATCATTTTTTACCATATAAAAAAAAAACAAAAACAAAGGCTTCACACAATATAAACTGATTGGTCCTTGCATGTCAATTTAAGCAATTTTTTTTTCACTTTTTTGAGACACAAATAGAAATAGAAATAATATTCATGTTGATTGTTTATTACGCAAAAAATATTTTTTTGATTTATTCAGTATCTTAAATATATAAATAAAGTTTAAATTATAGATTAAAACAGATAATTGTTTGATTGGTTGAGTTTTGTTTTTAATTTACAAACTTTTTTTTTTTACGGCCGAATTCACAAAATTGGATAACAAATTAATCAAATCATTGTAATTAAACGAATAAACAATTCTAAATAATAAATAAAACAATATGTCTAAGAAATCACACAACCTTTCTTTTGCTTTAAATGTTTTTCACCGCCGGACGTTACCAAATATTTTACACCCGTAATAGATTTATCTCTTTTCTTTTCTTCGTAAGCAACCAATAATACATCAGCTTTAATGGAAACGGATTTCAAATCGCCAAGTACGTAAGGAATGCATACGTTATCATATAGTTCATTTTTACCAAGAAATCCTACTTTCGACATCTTTTTTTTTTTTTTGTGTAAAAGAGGTGCACTCCACCACCCTTTATTTAATTTACATCCATCTATAGGTGTTAATAACCTCCCATGAATTACATAATAACATGGGGAAATATGATTTGAGTTAGAAATATCTGAATCATAAACGTAAATTCTTGCTTCTTTTTCTTCCGATGTTGCTCCCCAACCCAAATATGTTATCTGTGAATTTAATGGTTTATTATTAAATGACCCTCCGCCACGTAATTTTAATATTGAAAAAGAATCCTTTTGGAATGATTGGTCAGCTGACGTAAATATTGATATTAACGTTTCTGAGTTTAAAGATTTAAAACCCAAATCAAATGCGTAATAAACTTGTGATAATTCAACCAAATCGTATCTTGACATATATACCTAAATAAATAAAAAATTTTAATTCCTGAATAATCTGATAAAACTCATGATATCACCTTTAGCATGTACTCACCAACAACCGTTTATCAGAATTTGAAAAAACATTATTAAACCTTTGCGCAATTATTTTTTTTATCTCGCTGTTGAATTTACGTGAAACGATAAAATATTTGCATAATAATCTCGTTGGAAAATAGTCAAATATTTTAGAAATAATTTCAATAGGTAAATTCACAACCATTTCAAATATATAAATGAATAAATAAATAACTTTTCAGTTGGAAGAAAAAATGAATCTTTTAAAAGGGATTTGATAGTTAAAGTGGAAGAATTGAATTATATATATATCTTAAAATTGTAGTTGTGTATTTTTAGGAATTCGAACCAATGAATCGCTGTTCATACTCCGATTGATATGTTGCATACATATATTCTACGCCACAAATATACAGATATTACATTACAATTTTACATTTTTTAAACATTTGTTTCGCTTTATTGTCAAGTTTTTATTTGGCATTACATTGCATATTCGCTTCACCAACCTGATGAGGTTATCTACTTTCCATAATCAGCAAGGCAGCAGAAAATTAAGATTTCTTATTGATAATAAGATCTTTAATTTTAGTTAAAATATTCTCAGAATCTGATTTCCTAGCAATCTTCCCATTTAAAGCACTTTTCGCCTAACCGGTTTACATTCTAGTTTTCTTGATTGAAATTAATTTAATTAATTTTTGTCAGTTTTTTTTTATTTTATAATTATCTGTTATTATTAAAATTAACGTTTTTATTTCATTATTTATAATCTTATAAATTTTTATAATAAAAGAAAAATTACTAAAATAAAGTAATATATTATATATAATTTTAGTTTGAATTTATTAACAATTTTATTTATATTATAAAGACTATATTTATTTATAATAATCAATTATAAATCTATATTTAGATTATATTTATAGATTATATGGGACCATTGAATAGAAAGGGGGGAAACTGCCGGGAAAAATTAATTTTACTTTTATATGCCAAGTATGATTTTTAGGCCGAAATTTAGCATTAACTCATTTTTGATTTTTCCGGCCTTTTTATTGCAAATGTCTCATATTATCAATAATAATAATAAATTTAATAATAAAATACTTTAAAATTTTTATATAAATATAAATTAATTTAATAATTAAAAATATATATATATATATATAAAAATAAGTAATATTATTTTGTTTTAAAATTTTAAATTATATTTTTTAATTAATTTATTAAATTATAAAACTTGTAAACAAATTATTTACTTAAATTTGTTTTTATAAAAAAATTTTTTTTTAATATTAGTTTTAGTTTTATATGAAAGAAAAAGTTTTGAAACTATATTTCATTTAGAATAACATTTTTTTTTTAGAAATCCTTCTATATATATATAATATAATATAATACTTTAAATAATTTACTCTCAAATTTTAAAACAGTTTTATTATTAAAAAAAAATAATATTTTATAATAGATTTAAAATTATAATATTATAAATAAGATATAGTTCCCAATAACTCTTTAATATAATTATATTAAAAAATTACTAGTAACTTGCATTAGGTTATCTTAATGATCTATTGACAACTTCATAATCTAAATACATATTTAATAATAACTTTGTAACCTAAGTACATAATCTAATAATAATTTTTTGAATACTTTTTCAGCTTTCTAATTGTTATTTTAGTTAATTCTTGATATATTATAATAGTAATTTCATAATCTAATAATAAATGTAATTCTTTAATCTAACGGTGATTTTATGATCTAATAGTTATAATTTTTTTTATTGTCTTTAGCCTTTTATTATTAAGGAATTTCCTATCTGTTTATGTGTTTTTATAGCTTTATTATTGTTAAGAAATAATCCATTTGTTTATTTACTTCTGGGTCTGTTTGGTGGTCTATTAAGATGTTAAGAGTGCTTTCCTTTTATGCCTGTTTGGTAACCTTTCAAGATATTGAGGTAGTATAAAAAAACGCATCAAGTGATATAATAAATTCATTATTAAATTTCAGTTAATTTTAGCCAGCTTTATAGCATAATTTTGGCTAATTTTAGAGTATGTGATTTGAGGATCCAACTCAACGTTATGGTAGTATTATAGAGCTAGTGAAAAATTAGCAAAAAACTAAAATAAATCTATTAATTTGCCAGTTTTAAATTACTTTTATACCAGCTTAGATGCTAAATTTACTTGCAATTTTACCTTTATATTTTTATTTGATTGCCAAGTTGAAACATGAAATGCTGATTTTGCAATTCATATATTTTCCTTTTTGATTATTATTTCTTAATTACTAGATTGAGACATGAAGTGCTGAGCTTGTAATCTATATTTATTTCTCTCTTAATTGTTAAAGATATGTATTTGTAATTCTGTCATATTTGATTTATTCAATTATCAGATTGAGACACAAAGTGTTAAACTTATTATTTATATATTTTTATTTTTTAATTATCAGATAAGACATGAAGTGCTGAATCAATTCAGGTTTCATAGCTTTCATAATCTTTTTTCTTATATTCTCCTAAGTTTTTCTTTCTGTCTTTCTAACCTCTTTCTTACCTATCACTAGTAGGCTATTTGAGTATAATTTTTCTTTTCTTTTTTATATATAATCTGCTTGAGTAATCTATCAAATATTATCCTAGTTTTTGCCTCTATCTTTTTAAAACTCTTTTTTGTATAGTTGCTACTTTAAAATATTATTATATCATTTGCTTTAAAATATTATAATATATTTATTATATACTCGCATTAGTAATTGGATTAGAAGCCAAAATAGCTTTATGCATTTTTATTTCATTTCTAAGATATATATATATATATACATTATATTATTTCTTTTAAAGATTACAAATTTCTATGTAATTTTATATTGCTTTTTGCATATACTACCATGCTATTTACGCAAAAAAAATTTTAAATCCAATTTTGAAGAAATAAATAAAATAATAAGGCTTTTTTTCAAGTATAGAGATCTTAATTTTGAGCCTGGCTATGTTAATCACACGTATTTTAAGTATTTGCTTATATCTAACAATAAAGAAGATATAGCATTTTTTGATACTTATTGATACTTATTATTTTGAAGAAATTGATTTTAAATATATCATTCAGGTGACAGAATCAGATATATAAATAAAATAACCTTTTGCTTAAATTGTAAATTAATTCTTTCGCAAATTTTAAGTAATATAATGAATTCAATATAAAACATAATTTATTTTTTTTTATATATATTTTTCATCTAGAATTTAATTGTAAACTACTATACAAACTTGTCTGAGAGAATTTTTTTCAGATCAGTTTATTTGGACTGGTTATTCTATTACCTCTCCTATTATATTTGGATTATAGAACACCTATTCTAACTCCAGATCATTTAACTTACCTTTCAATTCAAATACCTTAGCTTTAAGAGAAATCTTTTCAAAGGATAAAGCTTTCTAGGTTAAAGTCACTTCTCTTTTCAGTATTCTAATCTTTGATTTGTTTTGGTTTCAATCTCAGTATAGGTTATCCATTCAGAAGTAAATTGAAAACTAAGCTTAGTATTGAACATATTCATCTGATTAATCTTATTTCTGATATTAGAATTAATTTTCTGAAACCCTTTCTCTTACTCCGAATACTTAATTAGCAACTTTTTACTAAAATCATTAATTTCACTTTTAGATTAAGTATAGAATATAATTATTTTTTGAGCTTTTGCTCATAAGTACTACCAAGCCAATGACCTTTATTGTTGATATTTTTCAAGGTATATACATTAGTTATAGTCTTTTTTTTGGCTTAGTTGCTAATACAGTAAAAATTAAAATAATTAAATATAAGCAATACTAATAAAAAGAACTATACATAAATATCTAAGATTTAATGCAACCCCTCTATCTTATAAAGACATTCAAGATATTATTAAAGCCAAAAATTTGGTAAAGTAAACATTAGAGATCATAGCTAAAAAATACAAAATATCATTATGAAATGTATATCAAATCTGACAAGAGTAGAAATATCCTTCTGATATTAGCTTAGATAACCAAAATAATAATTAGAATAAAGAAATCAAAAGCATATATAATTTATATACTGAACTTCCTAATGGATGAATGGATGAATTTTTCAAGATTTATTTTTTAATGGCAGGAAATTCTAGCATATAACACTGATACTTCTAATACTTCTGATACTTTACGTAATATTGATACTTTATGTAATATTATACTAATAATTACAGACATGATTGATCATAACCATAACTGATATTGGTTGATCAAAAGTTACTGACTGATTAGTTGACTGACTGATTTTAACTGATTTTAACTGATTGGTTGACCAAATATTTTTAATTAGTAATTCAAGAATTTTTTGCATTTAATTAACAATTATTTTAATTATATAATTTTTAATATGCATATTGAGTTAGTCTAAAAGAAATAAATAAAATATATAAAAATTTGAAGTTTTAGCAAATACTATGTTAGTATTATTTAAATTAAAACTAATGATCAAAAACTTTAAATTATATTATTATTATATAGGTCAGTCAACCGGTCAATATAACATATCAGTTAGTCAAAGATTTCTGACTATAGCTCTGAATCAGGTCAGGTCAACCTGTGATTCAACCCAACCTGAAAAATCCAGGTCAGGTAGACAAATTTTCAGGTCAACATTAGGTTGGGTCAAGCTTATGATCTGATCTGATAAAATTCAGGTCAACCAATCAAATTAAACGAAATAAAATATTTAAAAAAAATTTTTTTTTTGTTTATTTTTTTTTAAAACATCTTTAATTTTATTTAATATATTTTCTTTTTATATTCTAATAAAGTTGTTTATATAATTACTTTGTAATTTAAAAAGTTATATTTTAAATTATAAACATTTTTGCAATTACATTGTTCAACAATTTAATTTTAATTTTTTTTTTTATCTGTTCAATTAATTTAAAGAGATATTTGAGCAATTTGGTCAATGAAAATTGACTTTTATTACGTAAGTAAAATTGCTTAGCAGGTTCGAAAATATATTATCTCACAAAATATTATTATTTTTTTTTATTCGTTTAGTGATTTTAAATAGCAATTTAAGCATTTTAGTCAAAGGAAATCAATTTTGGTCGCATAAGTAAAGTTGTTCACAGATTTGATAATATGTACATATAAATTTTGTTATGATTGGATTAATGACTATAAAGTTATATATGTTTTTCATATTTATATTATTTCATGAATTTTTTATTTTTATTTTTTATCTATACAGTGACTTCAAAGAGCAATTTAAGTATTATGGTCAAAGAAAATTAACTTTGGTTACATAAGTTAAGTTATTTAGTGAGTTTAAAAATATATGCATATTATGATTAGATAAATAGTTATATAGTTATAAACATTTTTTGTACAGTCAACCCTTAATATAACGAATTTTATGTCCTGAACTTCAACTTCGCTATAGAGCTATAGTGAATTTTTTAA
>CAMKVN010002065.1:0-15124 GCA_946474995.1 Funneliformis geosporum
GATAATTATGAAGTTATCAAGATTCATATTGCTGATATTATATCAACAACTGGAAAAGAACAAATTCAAGAAATTTGGAGATTGGTTATATCTTGTGGAACTAAAAATTATTATGTTATATTATTGGCAGATGGATCACATTGTTGTACATGTAATTTTCTTATAACTCATGGATATCTATGTCGGCATTTCTATAAAATCTTACGTTGTTCTACTCAAGCTAAATGGCATATAGGACTTATTGCAACACGCTGATATAAGGAATATATTATTGAGAAAAATACTGATATTTGGCAACAATCTTCTATTAGTTTGTGTATAACATCAGATCAAAACCAAAATAATGATGATAATCTGATATATAAGTTTGATTATATCAAGCAAATCCGAGGTTCTGAGGCTTATAATCCAACATTACAAGAAATTAATAGTACTCAACAGAAATATGGTCGAGCTCAAGGTATAACTCGAAAAGCAATTGATATAGCAATTGCTACTAATTCTTATGATGAATTTATAGGTATTTGTCATGGATTTATATTGGATAAGCAAAGGAATCAAGAATTAGAAATAGAAATAGAAGATGTTGCTAATATTAAGAATCCTATAATTACTACATGAAAAGGAAGACCAGCTGGAAGAGCTAAGAGTATTGTTGAAGTACAATATCAACATGCTAGGAAAAAGCACCATTTATTAAAATCTAATGAATCTGATAATACAAATGATAGTGTCAAGGAAATTGATAAGAGAAAAACATGTCAAAACTGTGGAAATAAAGGACATAATAGGGTAACATGCATGTAAAATTAACAAAAAGTAATTTAATATTGTGAAGTTGTTTTATTATTCAATATATATGCTGTTAATATTTATGTTATATGTATTAGCTGTATTATCAATAAAAATTATATTGCTTTATTATTGAAAAGACTTTATTATAATATTCTGATTGGTTATTTTATTGTAATGCTATTCTAATCATTTTACTTTTTACAGATTAGGGTCAGGGGATTAGGGTTAGTAGATAAAGTTAGTAATTAGGTTCGAGATTAGGGTTAGGGATTATTATTCAGGATTAGAGTTATAGTTAGGATGAGTGATTAGAGTTCAGGATTAGAGTTAGAGATTATTATTCGGGATTAGGGTTAGTATTAGGATTAGTGATTAGGGTTCAGGATTAGGGTTAGGAATTATAATTCAGAATTAGAGTTAGTGTTAGGATTAGTGATTAGGATTTGGGATTAGGGTTAGGGATTATTATTTGAGATTAGAGTTAATGTTAGGATGAGTGATTAGAGTTCAGGATTAGAGTTAGGAATTATTATTCGGGATTAGGGTTAGTATTATAATTAGTGATTAAAGTTTAGGATTAGGATTAGGGATTATAATTCGGGATTAGAAATTAGTGTTAAGATTAGTGATTAGGATTTAGGATTAGGGTTAGGGATTATTATTCGGGATTAGAGTTAGTGTTAGGATAAGTGATTAGAGTTTGGGATTAGAATTAGAGATTATCATTCGGGATTAAGGTTAGTATTAGGATTAGTAATTAGGGTTCGGGATTAGGGTTAGAGATTATAATTCGGGATTAGAAATTAGTTAGTATTTGATTAAATTTCTATTAAGTTAAATTGTGATGTTTATATCATAATATTGTATATATTTATTGGTATTATATTACAGTTATTATGATGATTATATATATTTGGATCACATGATTTTATATCACGTGATCGACCGGTGATTTCCCTTTCGATTAAAATTAGAAATTTTCATTGTTATAATATGTTAAAATATTTTTTTTTATAAAAAACTAAATTACAAGACTAATGGTCCTTCTGATTCATCTTTATAAATTAAAACTGCAGTCTAGTCCGTTTTTATATAAGACTGATAATATAAAGACTAAGATAGATATGTAGAACTAATTATTATCTTTAAATACTACAAATTGCAAATTCGTCATAATACTATTCAATATAAAAATATTCAAAGTTCTACACATCATAAACATTCAAAATATTATACATATATAAATTTTTTTATAGCCACATAATATTTAATATTTATTTATTTATTTATATATTATAATTTAATAAATAATAGAGTCAATTAACAAAAATAACGAAATTAAAACTTAGTAACAAATTATTCAAAAACTAATATTTTAGTAAATAAATAATCATTATTATTTAAAATTTTATGAATAAATTATTAATTTTGTCTTAACAAATGATATTTTATCTAATATTACTACCCAAATTAATAAATTTCAAAATTAATGAAACTTAACAATTTAAGAAAAATTTAAAACTATTTAAACTCTACTATAAATGTTAAAACTTACTTTTGAAACTTATCAAATTATCTAAGAAATTACATTAAATTTATAATAAATTCATAAATTAAATTTAAAAAAACTTACTTTTAGCTAAATATAGAATAATCTATAATTATTACTTCTAAACATTACGTAGAAATAGCAAACTTTGTTTAGGAAAAGAAATTTTTTTTAACTAAAAATGAGAAAAAAAACTATAAAAAAAAACTGAAAGAATATAAAAATAAGTAATGAAGTAAAAATAAAAAAAAAGATAATAATTGGATAAGAAATACAAATTAGATGAGATTTAAGGAGAGAAATATATTATTTGGTAACAATAATTAATTAAAAGAAAGTTGATAATGAATGAAAAAAATAAAAAGTGATAATAGTTAAAAAGTAAAAAGAAGAAAAAGTGTTAATCGTTAGAAAATTAAAGAAAGTTAAAAAAAAAAAGAGTGTTAAAAGTTGAATAAAAAAAAAGGTAGTATTAAATAGAATTTATTCAGTATTTGATAAAATTGTAGATGATTTTGATAAAAAAGAGAAAAAACAATATAAAAAAGGTAAGGTAGAGTGACGTGAAGGAGATAAAGTTGATAAAAGGTTAAAAGTTTCTAAAATAATAATATTTAAATTTAGATTAAATATAAAATTGTAATATATAAATAAAAAATTTTTTATATTGTTCTTTTTGCTTTTATTGCTATAAAGCAGCATATCTACACAAGAAACTATAAAATATAAATAATTTTAAGTTTTAAACTGATTCATTTATGAATAAAAATAATAAAAAATTTATTTATAATTATTTGGTTTTTTCCAAAAACAATTTTTAAATTGTTCACTGAATATCTCTCCAACTTTTGACCAGTTTTCTTTTAAATTTCTATTCATATAAAGTTCAAATAACTAAAAATATGAATTAATTAATTATTATTTTATTAATTACAAATGGATTTTATATTTTCATTTACTTATTTTACAAATCCTTTACTAATCCATTAAATTTATTCTAACATTACTTTGCATCAATTTTTGTTTTAAAATTATCTTTAATTTTTTTTGTAACATCATTCCAAAAGTGTCTTTTTGATTTATTAAGTCTCAATCAATATTCATTATTTCTACTCCTTCTTCCTTCAATTAAAAATTGAACTTCTTAATTGTTTCAATTAATTATATTAGGTATTTTACAATTTGTAATTATTAAAAATAAATTTTGAACAAATTAAAAAGAAAAAGTATGCAATTACTTTACTTATAAATAAATTTTTTATAAATATATAAGCATTTATATAATATTATTAATTTTGTAAGATTATCTAATGAGTTATTCAATATTATAAAAGTTTTTTAAATTTTATGCAATGTTAATAAAATTATAAAATTATGACTAATAAATACTTCAATTTACATGAAATTTCTGAATAATAAATTTTTTCAACTTCTAATTATTTATTCTGCAAAATTATCTAATAAATAATAATATTATGCATTCTGAACAATAATAACTTTTATGTAACATCAAATGATTTATTATTTTATTAGTAAATTTAATAAGACATAATATTGCGCTAAACTTACATTCTATAATATTATGAAAATATATGAGCCTATCATAAGATTACATAATTTATATTTTCATAATATTCTATAATATTACGATATAATACTATGAAAGTATTATAGGTATATAACTTGCAAAAGTTTAAGGCATAGTAGTTACTTCATAATATTACAGTATATTACAGTATAATATTATATAAAATTTACAAAAATATTAAAATTTTAAAAGTTTATAGCATAATACTATGATGTAATATTATGTAAAACTTATGATAATAAAAGAATTTGAAAGTTTATGAAAATTTATGCTAGAAATTTATTTATAATATTTTATATCTTTCGATAAAATGTAATTTAAAATTTTTAATCATGTAATATTTTGTAAACTTACTAAGTTTAACATAATTTATTTATATAGAAATTATGCTTTTATTTAAAATAATTTGAAAATGAATTATAAATAATATAAGTTAAAATATAAAAAGAAAATATTATGAAAATGAGATTACAGTAGCATATACTATTCAATAAAGTTAAAATTTTGGTTAAACGTTGATAAGAATATTAGAAAATAAATGTTAAATGTTTGATACCTCAAAAAATTTATATAAAAGTAAAAAAAGAATAATAGAATAGAAAAGTAAAAGAGAGACAATTAGTAGAATATAAAAGTAAAAAGAGAAAAAATTAGTAAATTAGAGATAGTAAAAAAGAGATACAGTCAAAGTTGGATATAACAATACTATTATATAACAATAATGTCTTATAATGATAAAAAATATCTTACCCAAAACAGTTATAATTAAATTAGTTTTATATATCAATTTTAATTAATAAATCTCTTTATTTTATATTACGATAAAATATTATAGATATTATATATACTTTTAGTATCACAATATAATGATATTCATATATAACGATATAAAATCTATTTATAACAATATATAATATCACATATATCACATGATTTATGATGTTGTATAAATTTCACAAAATAAGATAATCTAATGACTCTTTCCCATTTTCGCAAAATTTCTAAAAAATGAAAAAAAACATAACTATTTTGCGAAGAAACCCAAACCGTAATTATTTCAGTTCACTAGTTAGTAATAGAACCTACAACAACAAATACTAGTTCAGTCAACTTTTACCCAAGAAAATAAAATACAACTGAAAAACTATAGACAATGATCTAACTTCATCCAATGATAATAAGGGTAAAATACCTGAAACTCTCCCTTCATCTGAAAATAAAGTTCACGACAACGACCAAGCAAATGATACATCTGAAAATATGCTTTAAAATGATACTGAAAAGAATATTACATGCATCGAAAGAGAATATATCTCTCCAATTTTCTTTGCATACTGCAGCGCAAATATCTTTCTCTTCAGTAAATCTAATAAAAAAACAAATGCTGCTTGTGATGTATTTTGTGATACCAAATACCTTCATTTATTGGTGCATCTGTTAGAAATTTTCTACTAATTTAACAAAGAAAATTATTAGGATAAGCTTTATTACACAAGTTGACGCAAAAAAAGCCATTGCCTTTAAAATACCTAATATGAATAATACTACATTTTTACCCATTATATAAACCCGATCGGCAAATTTATCCAGAAAAATCTATCAAAATCACAGAGATTCCAATCTCAGTGACTAACGCGAATATTTGAGTAATATTTTTCTTTTTTAGCAAGATCATCAGATGCTTCATGACTACAAAAAATTTGTGGCAACAAGCCATTGTAACATATGACAACACAACTAATATGACCCAATTTGACAATATTGAAAGTTATTTCGTACTTAAAGATTTAATCTGTATCTACAGATATATCTTATCCAATAAAGCAGTTAAAGCCAAATCAAAATTCTCTCTAAAGTTGACCAATCTCTCTATTGATACTAATAAACGCCAATTAATTAATATTAGTCAAACTGTAAATGCAATGGCATGGGTTATTCCCAAAGCAAAATCTAATTATCATAATTTATAGTACGTGGTATTTTACTTTAAATCACAAGAAAGACTCGATTTTGTTAAAGAGTGTGATACTTTCTTTCTCAATCAAAAGAGGCTTATTTGGACTGACCCAAACACAAAATTATGTTATATATGCTCAGTTCTCAAGCATCAATCCTATACATGAAGTTGAAATAGATCATTTCAGATATCTGAAATAGTCAAAATAGTCAAAATTATTTCAACCATTGAAGGTGAAAAGTCGAAATGGTCGAAATGATATCATATCACATGATTTTTATATATAGAAAAAATTAAAAAAAATAAAAGACGTACAATCTCGATCAATATCGCTCTGATTTGTATGAAACAACTACCATTCGATTCCTCCATTTGATTCCTTCTCACTCTTCCTCATTGGATTTTTTCCAAGAATTTTTACTTAAAAAAAGTGCCTGTTTAATAGCGGCTGTGGCTTAGCCTGCGAACAAACAAAAAAACCTACCTTTCAAAAATATTCCTCTCTTTGTTCCCACACTCCTATCCACATAAAATTTTTTGAAATAGTCTAAACAGTATTTTTTGTTAAAATATTTTTTTATTCACCTCTTTTCAAAAAATTTTTTCCATTTTTCTCTTTTTCTTTTTTGCCTACTAAAAAGTGGGTGTCAAGGGGTATCCCAACCAACGATTATGATCGACATACTTTGGATAAACAAATCTCACGTAATGACATCTTTTCCCTTCTTAAATAATATACTCTCTTTTGATTGGCCTCTGCCTTTCTGCAGATCCTCTGTCGTTAAAGATCACATGCAAATTTAGCATAAATTATTACTTTGTTCTTCTATTAGGTCTTCTATATGGTGTGATGGTATCTACTACTTGGTCTAGTATTTTTTTAGTCTTCACGAGTTTAAAATAGAACCATAGTTTTCCTTTGTTGTCAAGATCCTTACTTAGTGTAAGTCCGCTTCGTCTAAATCCATTCCATCCTGGTAATTAAGTAGAGGGTATAGATTACTATCTGTTAATTCATTGTAGGGTTCTCGTAGTGGATTCCATGTGATATTTTTTCCATATTTATGAATCTATAAGTATGAAGAGCCTTTATTTAGACCTTTACTTGGACGCATCTTCTTTGGTCAGGTGGTCGTTTATTCAGAGTTAACTGAACATTTAGGTTTTTATAGAGTTATATTAGTCTTTTTTAATAATTTCTATTTGTATCTATTTCCCTTCTTAGGAGGGTTGTTAATTTTTAAATTTTATTTAGAAGTTGGGATCGAATAGCATTTAGAAATTAAGTTGCTGCATTGACAATCTCATTTGAATTTCTTGTTGACGGCTCGATCATTAAATATGGATTTTTTGGTTGGATTCCAGTAATCAGTCGATCTAAATGGGTTTGAACTTTTACTAGCAATAGGATTATGTGAGATAGTCATAGTTTAGTTGTTTTTTCCTACTTTGTAATTTTTATTTAGTATATTATAAAAACTTTAATAAACTTATGGCAGTACTGCATCATTAAAAGTCAAAAAAAAAACTATTCGATTCTCCACGACTAGACGAATCTAATGAACTAACATTCATTGATTTTGGATCATCCAATCTCGAGATAATCGCAATTGTATTATCGGTTGAAATTATGAATCAATAAATTCTACTTAAAATAAAGGAGTTCAGATTTCAAAATACAATCGCAAATATCTCGAGATGAGCTGATCCAAAATCAAAAAAAACTCTTTCTTCCAAATGTCCAGTTCACTAAAAAAAATCAACAAAAAAATAAAAATTATGCCAGTTACTAAAGCGACTTCTTTTAAATTACAAACGAAAAATATTTACCAACGAAATCACAGTTAACAACTCTAACACTTCAAGCTCTTTCTCAAAAACAACCGAAACAAACGAAAACAATATTTCACAGAAAAAACAAAAAACTTTTACACTTCCAAATGAAGACAATATTGACCCGAAAATCGAAAAAATTATTACAAATGTTATGTCGAAGGACAACAAAGAACCTTTATTTGAACAGAAAACTGATAACAATTTTTCCACATTGAAGTGCCTTTAAAAATGGATATCAACACTACTTCTACTAACACTTCTTCCTAGACTTCCCTTTTAAAACAAACCGTCAATGACTCTATGCACGTCTAACTTAAAAGTAACAACATTTTTGAAGATACAGGTTTCGACTACGTACTTCCTCCCGTCAACAAAGAGAAACAAAAACAAACTTGGTCTGAAGAACTCAAACAAAATGAAGGGTCACATAACCAAGAAAATCAAGGGGTTTCGTATAATATCATCACAGCTTCTATGCACTTTTTCATGACAGATAACGCGTCAAACATAAAAAGCAAAACTATAGCTGAAAAACGCACGTTCATTAATTCTTTATTTGTATGATTCAATGGTTATTAAGGTTCCACCTACGTTTTCAAATTTAGAAAGTTTACAGTCTATTTCTAATCAATGGAAGACCTAACGTATGCTATCACAAAAGTACAAGAAACATAACATAACCCATATTTACTATTGCTGACCCTGCAGCTAAAAAACTCAAACAAGATGCTGAAAAAGGAAGGACCCTTAAAGTTTCAGACATCCCCATATTCGTCAAATCCGATGTATTACAAAAATTTTTTTCTAGATATGAAGTGATCACCAAATTCTCCATGATTGTCTGAGACCCCTGGCAGATTGTATTTATTTTTTTCAAAAATGCTGACATCATCAAGCCCTTTTATAATGAACTTTGGTCCATTAAATTTCTTGAAACTGCATTTAGAATAGAACCAATTGATCTCAACTAAAACTAACTGGTCTTTCTTTTAATACTGATCAACAACAATTAGGAGATTTTCTTGCACATATCAAAGCTAGAATGTGTTTTATTTCACGTGATCAATAATATAGACTTAGACCCTACGTATTTATTAATTTTGCATCACTAAAAGACCTTGATGCTATGGCGACGCAGTCTCAGAAATTCAAAGAAAAAACTCTATACTGGATAGAACCATCGAACAAATATTGTTGCAACTGTTGTATTTCTGGCTACGAATTCAAAGATTATACTAACTGCAAACTAGCAAATCCTTATAGACTGCTCTATGAATGTTTCAAATCAGAGCCTTACCATCCACCAAATCATTTGTTATTTCAAAAAAAAAATTTTTGTCAATTTGGTTCTTTTTTCCAACACTCACCCCATATAGACAAAAGTCATACTTCTGCATGTCAATTAAAGTAGTTTTTTTTAGACATTGTTTGTAGCAAAAATTGCGTCAATATTAATTGAACTGCATGTACTACATGTGTTACACATATTATAAGTTTTGGATACATATCAAAAACTTATAGGTCATGTGATATGTATTTATAGAAAAAAGTTTCATATAAGCGGACTTAAAAAATCATTGCACTGTTAGAATATAAAAGAAGTACAATTAGCATTAAGTCTTAGCTCAGAACTAAGCAAAAGGATGCATTTATAGAGAAAGTGTATTTATAGAGGATACATTTATAAAGAGTTGACTATATTACTATTTCTATTAGAATAATTTTTTGTATCATTTCTTTAGAACAATCTTTAAGGAATGATTTTTTTATCATTCTTAAAGAACAATTTTTTTATCATTCTGATAGAATAATATAGTATTATTCTTAAGAAATGATTTTTTTATATCATTTCTTTAGAATGATAAAATATCATTTTTCTGGAATGATTTTTTTGAATCGTTTCTTTAGAACAATCTTTTATTATTCTTAATGAATAATTTTTTTTTATCATTTTTATTGGAATGATTTTTTGTATTATTCCTTTAAAATAGAACAATTTTTTTTATCATTTTTTAGAATGATCTTTTATCATTCTTAAGGAATGATTTTTTTGTATTGTTTCTTTAAAATAATCTTTATTATCCTATTGAAATGATTTTTTATATCATTCTTTTAGAATAATTTTTATCATTCTATTGGAATGATTTTTTGTATCATTTTTTTAGAATGATATAATATCATTCTATTAGAATGATTTTTTTATTTTTCCTTTAGAATAACCTTTATTATTCTTAAGAAATAATCTTTTTCATTATTCCAATAAAATGATAATTTATTATTCTATTAGAATGATTTTTTTGTATTATTTCTTTAGAACAATTTTTATCATCCTATTGAAACGATTTTTTTATCATTCTGATATATCATTCTATTGGAATAATTTTTTGTATCGTTTTTTTAGAATGATGTAGTATTGTTCTATTTGAACGATTTTTTATAGTTTTCTTTAAAACAACCTTTTATTGTTTTTAAGAAATGATATATTATCATTCCTATTGAAATGATTTTTTTTATTATTCCTTTAGAATAATCTTTTATCATTCTTGAGAAATAATGCTTTTAATCATTCCTTTAAAATGATTCTTCTATCATTCTACTGGAATGATCCTTTTATTATTCTTTAGAACAATTTTTTATCGTTAAAAGATAAAATTGCAAAATTTTTATAAAATTGAGAATTCTCTAGAGTTTTGCTAAGAATTTGCGATTTTTTAAAAGTATTGCTAAATTTTTTGTAAAGCAAATAACTAAATGACAAATGATTTAAATAACCTTAAAGAATCTTGATCATTTATCATTTGTTATTTAGATCATTTACAAAATGACAAATACTGATTATAACAAAGATTATTTAAATAGTCAAATGACCAGATTATTACTGAACATTGTTTTGGAAAGATCTGATCTTTTATAAGATTTTTAAATGCCTTTAGACAATAATTTTTTTATAACTGAATCATATAAATAATAGTTTGGTTTTCTACTTTGTATTATTTGATTTCTTATATTTTAAAATTAATAAAATTATATTATTATGTCTAAAAAAAATTATCTAATCTTGTCGAATTTATAACTTGTTAGAATCTTTGTATTAAAGAAAATTAGAATTCAATATCAGTTTTTTAGTAGCTGACCTATTGAAAAATGAAATTTTATTAAATAAAAATATTTATATTGATCATAAAATTGCGTAAAACTGGTATTAATAATCATATTTCAAATTTTTATTAATTATTCTCTAAGATTTAAGAATTAAAATCATATTTTTAGTATAGGTAGATAATTACTTATAAGCTTTTAAAGTTAAAATATTAGGTGATACATTACTTTTGAAAGCAACTGTATAATCTTTTATATAAAAGAGATATATATTATTAAAATCTGAAATAATATATTTATTATTAGAAGAAGAAATAAATTATAATTACAAGTAAAAAAAGTTAGTATTAATTATTTTACAAATATTTTTGTTGATGCATTTAAAAAGCATTACAAAATTTAAAAACATATTTCAAATTATTTAGCTTTACTAATTTTTGAAATTATTTAATATTTTAATTCAAGATATATTTATTTTCAAGTAATATTAATATATATAATATTTGATTACCAATTTTAAATGTAAATGTTAAATAAAGTTTTCTATTTACAAAAATATATTAAGTAATAAATAATATCAATTATCTAAAAAATCTATCATAATGATAAATTTTATTTCTTTTAACAATAAAACTAATATAGGCACTTACAGTAAAAAGATACAAAACTCTAAAAAAATTATATTTTTATTTTATAAGCTAAATATTATTTTTTTAGTAAAATAAGTAGTAATTTAATATTAACTCAAAAAAAAATTTTTTAAAGTTTTATACTTTTTTACTATAAAACTTTTATATTATATGTTAAATTTGATTTGTAATAAAATATTTTACAATTTTTAGTATGATATCCTATATTCCTTCTACTTAAAAATTAAATCAATATATAATTGGATATTTTTATTATACTTGCTTCAAACTTTAGCAACAGTTTTCATTTTCTAGTTATAATAATTTTAGCTAAAATTATAAATGCATAATTTTGTATAATTTATTACATTATATATATATAATTTGGTATTTTATATTGAATATATTACTTTGTTTTTAGTATATTTACTTCAATAAAATCAATAATATTATAGATTTAATTAAAGATTATCTTTTAATAAAATTTTAAAAATCAAATCAATCTGAAAATTTTTTAATTTAATTAGTTTTATTAATTTAAATTGTAAAATCAAAACCAAAAAAAATTAATTTGAATAAAAAAAATCTGAATTAAATTAATCTAAAGTTTCAATTTAGGAAAAATGTATTTCTAAAAAAATGTTATTTATTATAAACTAATAAAGTAATTTAAGATAAATTTTATTTAAAAAATTAATAAATATTTTATTAGAATTATTAAAGATAACTTTTATTAAAAAAATATTAAAAACTAAAAGTTGTATATAAATTATCAGAAATAAGTTTTATTAGAAAAATAATTAATAAAACTTATATTTGAACTATTAGAAATAACTTTTAATAGAAAATTAACTAATAAATATAATGCTTAGACTTTCAAAAATATCTTTTTATTTGGATTTAATAACCTAAATTTTTCAGATTTATCTAAAAATTTTTATTTCAGATCAGACCATTCATAATTTTTAGATTAGTTTAATATAAATCGATTTTTTTATATTTTATAATATGAATTGAACTGAAAATTTTGGATTAGTATGAATTGATTTATAATCTAATCAGAACTAATCAATTCAAAGCTTTAACTTCTCAAAAGAAAATCAAAGAAATCCTTTTATTTTTTTTACATTTTCTGATTTTATAGTAGATTTGATGATTTATTTACTATTTTTTTTCTTATTAAATAAATGTTTCTTAAATGTTATCAGATATTAAATCTCAACTAATGTTATTTTTATCACAAGTAAAAAATTTATTTATATTTTTCTTTTTTAGAGAAAAAAAAAAAATAGTATGAATTTATTAATTAATTGATCTTTATTATTTTTTTTTTTAATTATTTTTTAGATGATGTTTCTTCTTCTCCTTCTACTCCACTATCATCACCACAAAATTTTTATTTAATTTATGATAAAAGTTTTTTTGTTTTTTTAAAAAAATAATAAAAAAATATGAATTTAATTTATCATTATTTCTTTTTTTATTATTCGGATACAGAAATATCCCGCGCAATGTTCAATAGAATTATCCGATACTGCGAATTTTGGATACTGCTTGGCAATAGATGTTACCTGAAGATCCGGCCAATTGTTGGACAAGATATCTTAAGTTTCGAAAATATTTAACTCCCTGTCTTATTAACAACACTCCCTTAAAATAAGTGAGAATAATTTCCTTTTTTTTTATATTTTATTTATTTGCAATTGATATTTATTTACGTGTCGAATGATCTATAACTTTCAGATTTCTCACATTTATAAGTTCTCTTAATGACTTCTTTGGAATGTCCAAACCGAACATGATTCCGTAAGCTATGTTGATTAGTGAAGTACAAATCGCATCTAACTTTATCACAATAATGAATTTTCTGAGGCTTTCTATCTGTAGATGATTATTATAATCTAAAAGTTCGTAGAATGAATTATCACATCCCGGCTTAGAACATCTATATATACGCTTTCGTACACGATTTACACTTGAATGATTTTGTGAACTGTATCTTCCCTTGAAAGAGTTCCAGTTCCTTCATGTCCTTTCATCTTTTGATGAAATTTAAACCGTTTAAATGAAATGTAACTTTATGCCACATTCAAACATAGTAAATTAGACTTTCATGAACGTCTTTTTGGTGACTTGCTAACAAATCATGCGAAGATAATCTCATACCATGACATTTTTGTTCGAAACAAATAAAATATTCTTCATTTGCATGATGATGTCGAATGTGCCGTTTCAGATTATTTTTATTGAAAACATCCTTATACAAAGGAATGAATGTGGTTTGTTTTGAGGGGTGATCAAAATCATTTTGATCGTGATACACGTCGACTGAATAGTTACAATTTGAACTATAACCTTCACTGATAGCATCATCATAATTGGATTCCGAAGTTATCAAAACCTCTTTCAATTCTAGTTCGTTTGGTCCGAGAATAATTAATGGTTGTTTTCCTGTATGGTCATTCCGAATGTGACGTTCTAAATTATTTTTAATTAAAAATTGTTCTGATGATTTGTCGGAGGGTTGATTAAACGGTCTAAATTATTTGAATCGTTTAATCAGAATTATAATCCTCACTATCGAATTCATTATTATCTCGGATCTTGATAAAATCTTCAGTAATTTTTTATGTAATTGGAACGTTTTCCAATGGCGTTTCGTAGTTAGATAGAGAGGTAGAAGTTATTATATCATCTTTCATGGCGTTTCGTTGTTCGAAAGAGAGATATCCGAAGTACTATCTATCATCACTAAAACCTAAAAAAAATGGGAATTAATAAATATCAGATTTTTCAGTAACGATTTTTATTATTATTTATACTTTATTTTTATTTTCTTTTTAATAAATAATAATTCACATACTTGATGCCGAATATCTCGATTTACCATAATCTTTTCGACTCCTTATAAATACATTATAAAACTCCATCTTCACGAAAAAAAAATTTCTAGGATAGGTTCGAGGACGTGTTTTATTTATAATTTTATTTGTTTATCATGTGATACCAATCCACTGGCCTACGCGAATGTATTTTTTTTTTTAAAAAAAAATAAAGGATATGGGGCCTTTGCAATAGAAAGGGGGGAAACTGTCGGGAAAATCAATTTTATGTTTATATGTCAAATATGTTCAAATTTAGCATTAACTAATTTTTTATTTTTCCGGCAGTTTCTCCCCTTTCTATTGCAAAGGCCCCATATTTTCGTCCATCCCTATAATTTATTGATATGATATGCAATAGGGAGATTGATTAGGACTTTGAAATTCAAACATATTGGAAAAATAAAATAAAAAATTTCTCAATGAAATTTGGCCTCAGAGACTGTTACGCTTTTTAAAAAATCTTCATGTAAATATTCCGAACATATTATGCATCATTAGCCGTACAATAAAAGAAAGAAAGTCATTACCTGAAAATATTTTTTTTTGTTTTTTTTTGGTGAAAAGGTTAGTTATACGATATATTTTAAAAATAATGTGATCATTGTTAATTAACTGCCATAAAAAAAAGCATTTAATCACGTGCCATCTATAAGCTGCCCATTGGATCTTGTCCAAAGATTTTCTCAAGAGAATTTCGCACACCTCTAATGAGCAGGGTGGACATACTTCATATTATCACATTTGTTGATCATTTTGCCGATCATTTGCCGATCATTTGCCGATCAT